>JAMFRD010000045.1:0-103291 GCA_025502685.1 Pascua sp. PH4015B | reverse complement strand
GGGGGGGCGGTGGGGTTGGGCTGGGGGAGAGGGAAGGAAGGGGGGGCGGGGTGGGGGGATCGAGGACGGGACATTCGCGGGCGGGTGGGAGGGACGCAGATAGGCAACGATGGGGCGTCAAGAGCCGCTGCCGATGGGCTTCCGAGACGTCAAGCACCATTGACAACCACAGTGTGAACCTAGCTCTCCCTCGTCCGTTCCCACCCCCAACCCCGCCCGTCCACACTCTCTCTCTCCGCGCCATCAGCCCGTACTCACCTCGACAGTGTGTGGCTCCGCCAAGAAGCGGTACGTATGCGTCGGCCTTGGCACCTCGTCGGCCTCCTTGAGCGGGCGGAGAAAGTACGTGTCGCGCGTAGAGTGGCCGCGAACTGGCACCGCGCCGGCGGCAGCCGGAGCAGCAGCAGCCTTGGGGGTGGCCTTGGCGGCCTTGGGCGCGATGCCAGGACCCGGGGACGCGAGGGCGAGGCGGAGGACGCGTGCCGAGGTGCACAGGGAGCGGTGCGGAAGGGCGCGCGGGAGGGAGAGGGCGCGGCGCATGGTGGGAGTTGGGAGTTGCGTGGTTAAGCTGTTGTGACGGTGCTGTAAAGGTGGAGATGGGGATGGGGAGGTTGGAGATAGAGAGATGGAGAGGGAGAGAGGGAGAGACAGAGATGGAGTAATAAGAGGAGGGATGCGTGGTTGAAGGTGGCAACTGCCAAGAAGAGGTCAGGTGGGATAAACTTGTCGCAGTCGTGTCGTGGTGGTTGCCCTGGTTGTGGTTGCCTCCTGGCGCGTGGTCGCGTTCAGACATCACATGGTTGTATGGTGGTTCCCGATCCCCGAACCGAGTGAGTGTTATCTAGATCCGGCCATGGGTTGGGGCCTGCGGCGTAGCGGCCACTGCCGCCGGGACGCGGAATGGATTTGAATGGCGTCGCATGCCCCGGCCGAATCAGCGTGTGCCCAGGCCGTGTGCCTGGCATGAGCGCGGTTAGCTTCGGCACCAGCCACGAGTGGGCGATTGGTCTACCGAGTGCCACTGGACGGTGGAGGCTAGCAACATCGCTCAGCAACCTCAAGAACAAGAACGACTGAAAGAACAAGTAAGTGCAAGCACAAGCAAGCACAAGCAAGCACAAGCAAGCACAAGCAGGCACAAGCAAGCACAAGTACAAGCGCAAGCAAGTACAAGAGCAAGAGCACGCTCAAGAGCAAGTCCAGCACGCCAACACTCGATAAACACAACTCTGCATGGCATGGTAGATACAACCCTCCCATCTCTTCGTAGATACAACCTCTTCACCATCTGATTTCTCCTGCTTCTGGTCTTCTGACTTCTGCTCCCTGCTCCTCCTGTACCTTGAGACCATGGCCGCCAACTCGTGACGACCTGGCCTTTGACCGCGACCTAGTCGGTCGAGTCGCTCCACTCGGACACGATGGGCGTACCCGGACGACGCTCCTGCGGCTCCTCACGCGAGCGCGCCGAGGCAAACGAACGGATCGAAAGCGTGCGCGAGCGGGTGCGCGAGCGTGTCGAGCGCACGCTGGCGGCGGGGATGGACGGGCGGCGGATGGCGCGCGTGCCGAGGCCGTTACCCTCGTCGTCGTCGAGCGTGAGGCGCTCGAGGCGCTTCCCCTTGCCCATGCCGTTCTTGGCATCGCCGTTGACGAGATGATGCAGGCGGCGGGAGCCTGCGAGTTTCGGCTGCGGGCCGGTGCCCGAGATGCGCGCGTAGGCCTCGGCCACGGTGCCGACGCCGGGGGTGTAGTACTCGTACTCGGGGGCGACGTTGGCGGGGTCGACCTCCGTGGCGGCGTCGACGTTGGTGGCGGCGGGCGCATCGTACGCCGCGCGCACCGAGCCGCGCTTCTTTACCAGACGGCGGAGACGGCGCGAGCCCCACTTTGTCTCCTCGGCGTCGCTCTCGACGTCGCAGTCGTACTCGCCATCGCGGTAGCCCGTGTACGACTCGTCGTAGCGTACAGGGGTCGGAGTCGGGGGACACGGGAGGAAGGTCGTGCCCGTGAGCGACGGGGTGGTGTCGTCAGGGAAGGGCATGGCGGGGCGCGAAGCCTTGCCCTTGCCCTTGCTGCGGAGCTTGAGCGAGTTTGTGCCGTTGACGAGCTTCCGGAGGGAAGGGAGGCGGCGGAGCGAGGGCATGCGGCGGAGGGGCCACGAGGTGGGCTGGTCGGGGTGGGTCGTCTCGGTGTTGATGGCAGCGGCGCTAGTCTCGGCCGCGTTGGCATCGGTGTCGGCATAGGGGTTGGCATCTGCGTCCGAGTCGGCGTCCGCTGCAGCCTGGGCCTCGGCCGCAGCCTCGGCCTCGGCGACAATGACAGCGAGGCCAGCCTTGAGGGCACGGAGGAGCTTGACAAAGTCCTCGTCCGCGGGGACCGACTTGCGGAAGAGCTTGAAGCCACGCGAGCGGGACGACTTGGCGTTGGCCAGGATACGGGCGATGTACGCCTCGAACGCATCGTTACCGAGCGAGTGATAGTGATGGAGGGACTCGGACGCGCCCGAGCTCGACGGGCCGGCGTGTGCGTTGTCGCTGTCATCGTTCTCGGAAGCGAGACGTGCCTCGCGCTCAGCCTCAAAGACACGGTGATACTCGTCAAAGAGAATACCCACAATCTCGGGCTGCGTCAGGCCCGTCTTGGCGAGGAGGTCGTGCACGCGGCCGAGGAACGCGAGCTGCGACGCCGTGAGCAGGGCGCGGAGCTCGCGCGAGATGAGGTTCGGCTTGCGCGGCTTGGGGACACTCAAGTCGTCGAACGACGTGTCGGTGGTTTGCGGTGTGACGGGCGGGGTGGTGGATGCGGTCGACGAGGAAGTCGGGCACGAGGCGTCCATCGGCGGCGTGTCGGGAACGGGCTCGGGGGTCGGCACGTCAACGGGCGTGAGGTGGGCAAGGTAGTACTCAAGGTCCATCTCTTGCTCCTCCTCGTAGTTCGAGTCGAGCACGCTGTCGTTGTCCGTGAGATAGTCGAGGCTGAACGGGTCGCCATCCTCGGACTCGGCCTCGGACACGGCCGTCTCCGCGCCGGCGTCGACCTCGACGGTCGTGGTATGGTTGGTGTGGAACGTGTGAACGTACGTCTTGGACATGGGCGTGGGCGAGTCCATCATCACGGGCTCCTCGTCGTCCGTCATCGCCTCGAGGTCGACGGCCTCATCCTCGGCGCACGAGTACTCGCTGTCCGTCTCAGCGCGGGTACCCGTGACCTCGACCGAGGTCGCGCTGCTGCCGAGGTACGAAATGACGAACGTCTTGGTCTTGTTGAGCGCGGGGTGGTTGTCGCGCTCGCACGCGCCGTTGTTGACTTGGGTGAACATGACGTCCATGGGCGTGGGTGCCTGCGGCGACTCCTTGACCTTGAGAATGGACTTGAGGCTCGCGGTGGAGACGGCGCGGTGGAGCGGGGTCGCGGGCGACGCGACCGCCGCGCCCTCGGGAAGCGCGCGGCGGGTCTTGGACTTGGACTTCTTGATCTTGAACTTGCGGCGTGAGCTAGACTCGCCGGCAGTGGCGCCCTCGAGAATGGGCGACGGGCGGCGGAGAGTCTCACGCTTGCGGCCGCGCGACGCGAGCGTGCGCATGAGCGGAACGGGCTCGGGCGACGGCGCAGTCGGGGCCGAGGACGAGCCCTCGGAGTCGTACGCTGTCAGGAAGTCGTCGATGGCCTTGTAGATGGCAGCTGAGGGGTTAGCCAGGAACTGTATAGGTGCAGGCGAGGACGGTGGGGAAATGGGTAACTGGACTCACTCTCGACAAGTCTGTTAGAGTTGGGGTTGGGCTCGGGCAGCGCGTGCGAGTGCACAGCCGGCGCGCGGACGCCGTACGGCGTCGGCGTGCCGGGGCGGAACGGGGGCGCATCGGATTCCGAGGACGAGGGGACGATGGCGCGTTCCTCGTAATCGACCATCTGGGTGTGAGCTAGGTTCACCTTTGGGTATATGAAAGGGGGAGGGAAAGGAGCTAATCCCCAGCACTCTGTGGTACAAGAGCGGGGGCAAGGCCAGACAAGAAGGGTGGGTGTACTGGAATGCTGAAATAGGGGAGGACGGAAGACACACAGGACGTGCCGCGAACCACAGGCCTCGAGCGGGAAGCACACAAGCAGAAACAGCGGAGCCGGGATGTGGTGCAACCCCACTGGTGCCATCTGTAATGGCAAGCAGGCAGCTCTATAGCGCACACAAAACACGCGAGCGAGCGAGGAAGCCAAAAGGCAATTTGGGTATTGTGCGCAGCTGGCCTGTAGTTCTGCTACATTCCCCTGCTGCGCGCCTCTGCCCGAGCAACAATGAAGATGCCTACTCTCCAACATGGGTCCCTCTGAGGTTGCCGTGTCTGCTCGCTCACCGCTAGATGAGAGCGTCCTGCGAACCAAGCCCCAGACCCAGTCGAGCCATTCTTGTCACGAACAACTCCTGACTCCTCACGTCCAGGCACGCCACTCGGCGCAGACCATGTGCGGTGCACTAGCACCTGTCCACCCATCCAGCACCCGATCCCCAAGTGAATCCCAGTGCTAATATTACTCACCTTCTCGCCCTTACGCGGGCGCTGGTGCAGGACCCGGACCACGCGCTTCTTGCTGTGCATGACGCTCTTCTTGGCGGGGACGGAATCGTCGTATGTCGTAGCCACGGTGAGGGCCGGGCGGGCCGGAGGAGCCGGGGGGTGGGCCATTTTGGGGTGGCGGTGGCGAGTGGCGGTGGAGTTGCTGGTGGGTTGCGGGTTGGTTGCGGGTTGCTGGTCGGACGTTGAGGTGAGGAGGTGGGTGCTACAAAGTGGCAGGAGGAGAAACTAGCTGACCTCGCCGAGACGGGGTGGGTTGGGATTGGGGAGAGTGGTAAGAGAAATGGACGCGACGGTGGGGGTTTTATACACCACCTCGGGACAGGTCGCGGGCAGCACCTCGGCGTCGGCGGCCATCACACCGGCCAAAAGTGCCTTCACAAGGCTGTCAAACTCTGGACTCTGCACCGGTGTGCGAGTGAAGGAAAGGCAAACACTGGGATAAACGCCACATCACTGTGTGCTCTGTGTACTGTGTGCATGAACTAGCCATCACGTGTGTGCATGTAACGCTGCACACGACGCACACATGACGCCGCACAAACGGGTCTGTGTGGTGCATTGCCACCGCTCGCCCATGTCGCCGGCGGCGCCGGCGAGGAGTTTATTGTCCCGGTGTCAATTTTGCCTTCACCCCCTCGTCACTGGCGCGGTGGTGACAGTGACTGTGACAGTGGGGTAATTACGGCGTTTGGGATTATTCGCCGTGACCTGCTCCCTTCTGGATGTGCCAACGAAGGAGTGCAGCATTCCCCACACTTGGCATGTATTCCACTCGGAGCACAGCGAAGTCGGCGTGTGATGGGATGTGTAAGGAGTGAACAGGTGTGAACTTGTCGTGTGTACCCAGCCAGTGTGGCTAGCTGTGCCAAGACGAGGTGCCAACGGGGTGCGAGCTGGGAGTTGAGAGTTGGGAGTGGGCCGGTGGGGTCCGAGCCGCGACGGGTGGGCGAGAAGGTACGCGATGGCGAACGAGGAGAGAATGCCGCTGGGGGGGGCACACATGTTGGGCTACCGAGTAGGCGGTGTGGGGACCGTTGCTGAGTGGCCAGGAATGGGGGACAGGGACAGGCTACGAGGTCTGTCTCCGGCACTGACATACTCTGGCCCCAACTAGCTACGGTGGCTAGAGGTTCTCCCACCTCCGACATATAGTTCCTACTCGTCGTGATCGCTTCACTCGCGCTGCATTTTCACGCAAGCATGGCATTTTGTGCATTATCCACAATTTCTTTGCCATTTGTCTGTCTGGCCGTACATTTTCTCCCTTTCATTTGCTACCTTCTAACAAGATGCAGGAACCATGAATTATGGGCGGAAACACACTGGCCATATTTTCCTGCACTCCAGCATTTAGGGCCGCCAGCCTCACAACTGATTTTTTGGACCATGCCAGTTTTCCGCCCTGCTTGCCAGAGTCTTCTCGTCCCACCACATCTCCTCACCAGTGCGCAAAAATGGAAAACTAAACTCTTGTGGCGTGCATGGGTTTTCTTTGCTCCACTTGGGTGCATGTCTGGCATTGATTGCATATCCACAGTATTTTCTCCCTAAAATGTCCTTGTCACCGTTCATGCTTGTTTTCCTCTTCCTTCTTCGCCCCTCTACCTACTAACGAGATGCACAAAAAACACCTATCCATTACAGAGTACGACGGGGCGCGTGGCCCACTTCGACATCCTGGTCATGCACGAGCTGGTCGACACGACGCACCCGGGGAGTGAACCCGGCCATCATCTCGACATCCTCGTCGTTCACGAGCTGCGCGACACGGCGGACGGACGGGGTGAACGCCATGCGCTCCACCGGGACATTCCCCACGTGCATGTACACGAGCCACGCGACGCGTTGGATGTGAGGTGCGAATAACGCGTTCTCGTCGCGAGGGATGGGGGACCAGCGCCACGCGTCTGTGCCGAAGGCGAGGGCTTCGAGGCGGTGGGCTAGGGTCGTGCCGTTGGCTGGGGGGGTGTTCCACGCGTTGGGGAGTGTTGGAAGGGGTGGGGCCATGGCCGGTGGGGCAGGAATCGGTGGTGCCTGAGTTGGCAGAGCCGGGGTAGGCGGTGTTGGAGACGGCGGTGCCGGAGTCAACGCGGGCGAGGGCGTCTCGTTCTGTGCCACACGAAGCGTGGAGATGTTGTCCTAGGCAAGTCAGCGCCGGTCTCTCCACGGTCTTGTGGGTGTACGCTGTGGGGCAAGGGGTAGGAGGAGAAGACTTACCTCGCCGTCCCCGGTTGTCCCGTCAGCCGCCGTGCCGTCCTGCGTGGGCTCGACGCCGGCGGCATCCGGGCCATTCTTCTTGTTCTTCCTGCGGCCCCTCTTCCGCCTTTGCCGACGCTTTTTCTTGGGCCCCGAGGGCGAGGGCTCGGCCGAGGACGGGTCCGCCGGCGACGAGCACCCAGCCTCCGAAGAAGGGCTGTCTTGAGACGAGGGTTGGTCTGGCGACGAGAGTCCGTCGTGGGCCAAGGGCGCGTCCTGCGAGGAAGGCCCAGCCGGAGACGAGGGCCCAGCTACAGGCGACGTGCTAGCGTAGTAAAAGGAACCCCCGCGAGGAGACGGGCCAGGGTCACTCCACCGGCCCACGCGCTGCGACGGGCCAGCGTAATACGAGGGACCAGCCCGGGGCGATGAACTCGCCCAAGACGACCAAGACGGCACGCTAGCCTCAGACAAACCATCCGAAGGACCTGCATGAGCCGAGGAGCCAGCCTGAGTTGACGAATGTTCCCATGACGCGGGAGCAGTCTGAGAGGGACCAGCCCAAGCCGAGGGGCCAGCGAGAGAAGACGGGCCAGATTGAGAAGAGCTAAAGGAGGGGTACGACGATACTCGCGACGAAGAAAGGGACAGAGATGCCAGACCTTCCGTCGTGCTCGTAAATGTCGAGGAGCACGACAACGCATAACTGCTCCCGGGCCGCGACGGCGGGAGGGGCAGGTGATGCGGTCTGGGCCGGGGAAAGGACGCCGAGGAGGTAGGCGTTGTCAACCCCGAAGTAGTTTGGGGCACGGTCTCCCACGACGAGGTGAGGGACGGTGTCCGGGGTGGGCGGAGGAGATTTAACACCGGTATCATATGCGGCATCTCCCCGGGCTGGAACGCCCCCCGTATCTGCGGCGGCTGCAGGCGCCGAGTGCGCAGCGGTACGGGGTTGCCCGCTGGCAAGATGGGCGAGCGGGTGGGCGGCCACGGGTGGTCCAGCGGCCTAGCCCAAGCGGGAAGGGGGCCCATGTCGACGTCCGCCGGCAGGTAGGCCGAAGAGGTCAGCGGGCCGAAGGAGACGGGGACAATGGTCCGCGGCTGACGCTCCTGGTCGCCAGCATCACCGTCTGCCGGCTCCCGGAAAGAAGGAATAAACCCAAAGTCCGGGTTCGCGTTCGGAGGGGCCGCGGGCTGACCACGTTCCGGCCGGGGTTGGGGAGCAAAGGGCAAAAAGGGGGGAGGAGCGCGCAGATGGTGCGGCGGCGGTACCGTAATCGCCAGCTCTGACGGCCGAGACGAATACGCCGTTGGCGCCGAGCTCCCCGTTGAAGGTTGCAAGGGGGTGGGGAAGGGATACGCAAGTCCTGGGACTTGCGGGAATGGAGAGCCAGGCAGTTGGCTCTCCATGGGCACAGCCGTCACAGGCAGGGACGGGGATGTCGGCCGGTGGGTAAAGTCCGGCACGTACAACTGACGCCAAGGGGCTGCTGCCACCGGGAGGATGCCCACAGGTGTCGGCGGCGGGGGCGGGGCTGAGATATAATGGCACGGCGAGGTACGGATCGAATCAGAGCGTGGGCTGATCGTCATTTGTGACAACGGCTGCGGAGGAGCGGGGAGTGGTAGTGGCGTTGGCGGATGCGGCAGCGGCATGTCGGTGAGCACGACGCCGATTGGGGTGGTAGGAGGGGCAGGAGGGCAGAAGTCCGGCATGGATGACCTGGGTGGCATGCCTGTCGAGGCGGCACGCGGACGACGACGACGGGGGCGACGGCGGGGAGGGCTTTTGGAAGGCGGCGGCAACTCCGAGGAAGGACGACAGTCCAGATGCGGGTGAAGACACGGGTGGTCGGTGGGCATCGTTGAGGGTTGCGAGGAAACGGTATAGGGTTGGGAAGTGCTTGAAGGGGGAGGAAATGTTGTGCGCTGTGCTGTTTTTGCGGGGGGATGAAGAAGAGAGGGGAAAGAGACGGGGGGCGGGGATTAAATGCACAGAGGAGCGGGGCGGGACGCGGTAGACGTGGCATTGGAAGTGCGGGGTGCACGCAAGTTGGGCGGCACAAAGCGGAGAAAAGAAGCACGGCGTGCCGCCGAATAGTCATCACAGCACACTGCGTGCAGCACACAATGTGCGAGCACGACGAAGTGCTGCATGAACGTTGTGATGACTTGAATTAGCCGAGTTACGGCGAGCCACCTGAGGCTTCGTGTCAGAGGTACGAGCAACTGGCGAGTACAGGAGTAGCACGCTTGTCGCCACGCTGTCTTACACTCCTATCACAACCACACCCACACGCACACAAAGGGTAAGTATAAATTCTGGCACGGTGTGGTAGGGATCATGGCATGGGGGGTAAAGCTCCAGAGGCGTCCGCACAGAGGCCAGAGACATTGATGCGTGCAAGAAATGTCTATGCCCAAGCTATCTCAGTATCCTATCACACGCACACACACCAACACACAAGGGGCGACGGTAGACTTTGGTGTGGAACGGGAAAAGGCCCGGTATTCACGGTATTGTGGGAAACGTGCTCGCGAGGCGACGGCCCCCCGCCAGAAACTGACGACTAAAAGAAAACATGTGACCGCGCTGAAGTAATATCCTATCACACGCACACAACGCTGAAGTAAAATTGTATCACACGCACACACACAAAGGCGAGGCTGAACGCAGACATGGAACCTTAGGAGCAGACAATGGCGTAAAGCGTCATTTGTGGCGGTGTGTGTGTGGCGGTGTGATGAGGTTGGGCAGCACGGACCGCGTGCCGCCGGAAAGCACCTCATACAAGGTGCGAAAGGCCAGGGGCGAGAAGGGAAAAAAAAAATCAGGCATAATTGGAACGCAAGGAGGCATGGCGTTAAGACACGGTTGTGGAATGGTGCTGTCATATTTGTGAAATTTGTGCAGTGTGGAAGTGTGTTGCGCAGCCAGGCTTGGTTCGTGTTCCTGTGCGGAGCGGGTCATAATATTCACATCATGGCATTTCGTTACGGTCGTTACTTTCGTTACTTGGCACTATGGAAATATAAACAGATATACGAGCATAGTGGGGCAGGCAGGGGGGCTATTTACAACAAGGCCCTACTGACAGCGAGAGATACTGCTGCTTGAGGCATGAGGTACCAGAAACCCGGAACAGATACAATAATAGAAACAACAGCAATAGAGCAACACACAGCAGGGAGTGTTTTATTCGGAACAAGTCGCAGCCCACGCCACATCTCAGAGCTAGTCCTCCTCGTCGGGCGAGTATCCAAAGTACTGGCTCTGCGCGGCCACGTACATGAGGGTGCGCGCCTCTGGGTCTAGGCACTCTTGCTCGGGGAGGCGCAGGCTCGAAGGTCCGGCCACCGGGCTGGTGTTAGGATTAGGGTACACGGTGTAGCGTGTACGCTGCGAGCCTGCACCGCGGTAGATAGTGCTGTGTGCACTCGCCCCGGCACCCTGGTACTGCGGCTCGAATACATCCAGGTCGCGGTCGTCGATGCGGGCTGTGCGCGCCCAAATGTGTGTGGTGTGGCATACCGCGCTCGCTGGCGACGCCGACGGCGTCGGCGGGATGACCCGGACGACCTGGGGTGTGTCCACGTTCGCGTCGGTCGTGTGAATTAACGCGCCCATACGAACCTCCTCCGAGCGGGGGGGACGGTACGGGCCGACAGTGGGGTTGGGGCAAATTTGGCGCAGCGCGCGCATCTCCATAGGCCGGTCACGCGCCATGTTTGGAGGCGGAGTGAGGCGCGACGACAGTGGAATGGCTTGCGTGTTGCGAAGCGTGGACGGGGTAGAGGGCGACGTGGTATGGGCGCTCGTAGGGAAAGTCGATTGGGGGTTGCTGCTACGCATCATTGGCGTGGACGTGCCAGGGAAGAGACCCAGGACCGAGGTGCGACGGCGCGCCGCCTTAACCGCCGCGACATGGTTTTCGTCGGTCGTGCCCGAGGCGTAGCTGGTGTGCTGATGATGGCCGCGAGATGAAGTGTGAGGGCGTAGAGAACGATGGGGACGCGTCGGTGCCGAGCTACCACCACCACCAGACCGATTGGGAACGGTGAGGTACTTGTTGGCCGAACCCGACGACTCGGCGGTGGTCGGTGCAGCCGAAGTCCGACGAACCGAACCACCGCCGCGCCACATCTCACCGCTGCCCTCGCGTCCACCATTGCGCTGCTCACCCCAAGCCGCAGCCATGGGCTGCACACCCGCAACGGTGTGTGGCACCGACTGAACGGTAGGTCGCTGGCCAACCGTCCCATAGACCGGGGTGGAGATAGTGCTCTGGGACGCAACAGAGCCGGGTCGAGAGAGTTCCGAAACTTGGACGCTGTGCTGGCCCTCGGTCGTGACTGCATGGAAATAATCGTCGGTGGCCGGCGCGGAAACTTCAGCTGGAACCGGCCGAGATATCGATCGGCCGATTTGGCCGTAACGCGGGACCGGCGAGCGGGGATCAGCAGCGTTGGTGGCACCGGACGGCGGCGCGCGGGTGTGGCCACGGGTGGGCAGCTGCTGGGGGACTGGACGCGAGGCCGAACGACCGAGGTGGCCATGGCGAACGATGGGAGTGCCAGGGCGGGGTGGTAACGGAAGAGTTTGCTGCGGAGCCGCCTGCTCGTGTGCCGGGCGATCGTGGTTCGAGAGCTGGATGAGAGCGTGTGCTGCGTCGAGCTCGTTGGCCGCCCCGAGAGTTGTGGTGTTCTCAGCGTAAACGCGGTCGGGCAGGGTGGGAGTAGGTGGAAGCGTCGGCCGAGGCGGAAGCTTGGGTACGGGTGGAAGCTTCGGCACGGGCGGAAGAGTGGGGACCGGCGGAAGAGTTGGTACCGGAGGTAATTTAGGCGAGCCAGGTGGCGTCCAGTCGGGCAAAGAGGGGCGGCGATACTGAGATGGAGTTGGTATCGTGGGTGTCGGCGGAAGAGTCGGCGTCGGCGGAAGAGTGGGGGGAGGGGGGAGCATCGCCGAGGGCGCAAGCTTCGGTACGGGGGGCAGCTTGGGTACCGGGGGGAGTTTGGGGGAGCCAGGTGGCGTCCAGTCGGGCAACGAAGGGCGACGATACTGCGAGCGCGCCGGGAGGGTGAGGTAGTCCCTATTGATCGCTGTCAGGGGGTGGTATGCCGGCTGGGTTGTGCTGGAGTTCACAACTTTACGGCAGGGCTTGGGAACGTTCTCGGACTGCGACGGTTGGGTGGCGGGCTCGAGGGTCTGGGGGATGTTTGGGGCTGCTGTCAGTCATGGCCGATGGGGGTTGGACTTACTTGGCAACTTGCGGCCGCGGACACTCGTGGTTGTCTTGTCGTTCGTGGGGAAAACGCGGGTGCCGGAGGGCACGCCCCGGACCGAGTCACCGCACAAAACCCAAGAGCCCTGCGTTGTGTCGGCCGCATTGTTGGTTGACGTTGAAGGAGCCGGGTCGTCGGCTGGCTCGAGGGTGGTAGGAAGAGGGGGCAAATCGCGAAGGCATTCCTGATCCTTGCCCCACTGGTCCTCAGTTTTCACGGAAGCGAGCGCATGTTGCCGCATCTCCTCAGTCATCACAGGTGAAGATATGAGCAAACGCCGTGACAGATTGTGCGGGCCGTCATCGGGGGCGCGCACAATCGATGCCTGTGGAAGAGTCAGCAATGTGCGCGGGCGTGAATGTGGCAGCAATAATACGTACGACCTTGTTGGCTTTCTTGGAGACACTTTTCTTTGCCTTACGGCCTATGGTCGAAATGGCGTTTGCCCCTTTGCTCACAGAGCCCTTCAAGTCCTTGACCGAATCCTTCAGGTCCACGAAGGACTTCGAAGCTCGGCCGAGCCGGTTCTCCTTCTCTGCTGAAGGGTGAACACCACCGCGAGCAGTGCCGTGCCCGCCGGTCCGCGCATCGTTGTTTCGACGGGAATGCTGGGGTGGGACAGACTTGCTGCGAGTGCGACGGCTCGCTTTGGCTGGGTGTGGGGTCGGTGTGCGGCCTTCGGTGGAACGTTCGACCCAATGGTCTTCAAGCGGTGGCGGATCGATGATGTCGGTTAATGTTGGCGTAAGGTTGGTGACATCACGCAGCGGTACGATGCGCGGCAAGGTCCGACGGATTTCTATGGGGTCGTCTATATCAAGCTGGCTTTTGCGCAAGCGAAGGTCGTTGAGCTTCTCGCGCATCTTGACAAGTGGGGGTAGCAGGCGGTCGAGTGGGGAGAGGGGGTGGAAGAAGGGGAGGAGCAGGAGGTAGTTTGCTGTTGTTGAAGGTCGGTGGAAGAGGTGTTGGAAGAGGATGGAGAGAAGTGACAGGATGGTCAGGCTCCAGGAATAAATACTATCACATCCCGAGAGGTTGGACTGGCAACCTGCACTTGCCATGACCCAAACATTGAGAAATGGGGTGGTAGCAATGTTTGGCCAGGAGCGTCAGTGTGTGTCCAGGATCGCCCGACATGACGAGGAGGTGAAGGCAGAAACGAGTGGCGCCGCCACTTGATGCTTCTTGCGTTACAGTACTGGATAGGGAAAAGTGGCTGACCGTGTGTGTACTCCAGCCACTCGGGAGTAATCATTTTCCTCCTCCAACGTCAACGACTTGAGAGCCCTGAGGCCTAGTGCCTCGAGGACGATGGCAGGAGCGCTACTCCGAAGTGTGTGTGGCGCCACAGACTTGTGATGAAGCGACCAAGTGTGCGTGTGTGAGTGTTCGTGTATGTTTGTGTGTGTGTGTGTGTTCACCAGCCAAATCGGGGGCTATGGACGAGGTCCGCCACACCACAAGCGCGAGGCGCCTGAGTTCTACTGCCACAGGCGACGAACCGTATTTGGTTCCTTGTTCAAGTGGCGCGCAACACCCATCCTTTCGAGTGCACATGAAACACAACACCTTGAGCTACTGCAACTGTGATGGCGTGTAGAAAATACACACTGGCTGCACCTCGTGGCGGCACCTCGCACTAGGAACCCAATAGACACGAGGCGCACACGCATCGCGTTCGATTGGGTTTCCGTCACAAAGCAGCACACAGCTGCGTTGGGATAGTCTGGGGCTCTTGGAAAGTTTCTTGCAATCCCCCAGGCAGCTCGAATTATGACAGTCTACCCCCCAACAGCCTGGGGGGCTTTAGGGAATTTTGAGAAGGCTCTGGTCGACATCTTTTTGGAATCCACGACATGTCGCCCAGCTAGCAACTTCGGCCAGAATGACTGACAGGAGTCACCGCAACGGGAAAATATACATGTCAGAGTCTAAAATTATGGACACCAGTCTATGACGCTCCAAATCATTCGGCAGGCGAAAATAATTTCACTGGCAACCACAGAGCTCAGTCTACACTTCTGCCTCTGTAAGCGGGAAATCAGCGCCTCGCTGCAGACTCGGGTATATGGGTGGACCATAGATGTCCCGCAAAAACACACCCTGCCAAACGGCCGAAGGGGATGTTCAGCTAGTATTGCTTTCCTCGTTGCGTTTGGCTCGGGTGCAGGAAAGAGAAAGTGGGGTGGTGTCAGTCACGACGATGGCATTGTGCTGTTCGCAGAAGGACCTGGTAATATATATAGCAGTTAAAGACTGGGTGGCGACACCAAACGCGATGGGGGCAGGGGAGGGACGACATAGCATGGTGGGTCGTTAGGCTCGGTGTGGATACCGAGGCGATGCATCTCCGCTCGGCACGGACGGAGACGGTATTGTTCTTACTACACTGCTCCGGCGATATCGGGTCATTTTGGTTGAAAATTGGGGTTGTCCTTGAGCCCGATGTGAATGAGAACAATGGAACGGGGGTGATGGAGGCTTGATGACTACGTGCAGTGCAGGCAGAACGTGATGCATGGGGCAAGGCAGTGGTCTTTGATGAAGACTTGGTCATACAGTGGTTCCGAACGGTGTTGGTTTGCATGGACGTCGTTGTGGGACTGAGGCCGACGGTGGCGGTGGCTGTGCCGAGCTCTCCAGCAAGTCGGAGATGTTGGGATACACTCGTCGCTGAGCCTCTGGATACGCTGCTGCTGCGTACTTTTTGCAAGTGAGCATATGTAGATGTGGATAATGTATGTGCTTGAGGCCAGGTCCGTTTTGCGAGAGCATAGAGGTGTGGAGTCTTGTAGCTCGCATTGGGACGGCGGAAATATGTGGCAGCTGGAGATTGGACTTCACAGAAACAGGTGCAGATGAAACATTTTCTAATTTCATGCCGACATTTTGACAGCTAAGGTCCCCTTGGCACAATCGACGAGTCGTGACTTGAACTTCGTCTTAGGATGTTGTCTGGGGCTAGTGAAGCTGCCCCACTGCCCTCTAGGTTGACAGAGAAGATGGTAGTAGCCATGGTGTTGACATTTAATGTGTAGAGTAGTAGTCTTAAATCAATTTATGACGAGATGGTTTGCTTTGATCTAGAGCTGCTTCTTCACTGTTGCACAACTCTTGCTGTACCACGGCCAAATAGGGATGGGCTGGAACGTTGGGATCAAGAAGAACATTTGACGAATACAAAAGCCGATTGAGAGTAGCCATGAACACCAGAATTATGACCTCCTTAGACTGATGTGGCACACGCATATGTCCCTATGTCACTTCCTGAGTTCTGACTGATGACTCATCTGACTGATGACTCATCTGACTGATGACTCATGACGCACCCTTCTCGCACTGTAGTGTGTGGTGAACACTGGCTTGCGGCCAGCACGACAAGCGTGCCGAATGGTGCTTGCCGAGCGCGGAATCTCACTATACGCCCCTCTCACACGCGGTACCCTTTACCCTTTCTTCCACATGTGTGCTGTGGGCTTTCTCCCCCATGCCCCCTGAGCCGGGTGTCCTCAGCTACATGGTGCTCGAGTTGCAACAGCTACGTTTACACTCGGAGACCGCATGCGGAAACGAATGAGAGGTGCTTCAGACTATTGTACATCGCGAAAGCTATGTCAACACTCTTATCTCCAATTACTCCTCCGATGGTTTGACGATGAATCTTGGGCGTCAGCCATGACAGCAAGACCGACGTACCTTGGTGTTGGTACACGTGCAATTGTTAGCTTGGGCGGGCCCTAGATGAGCAGAGGCGAAGGCGGACGCGAAGGAGTGGGATATGGCATGGGGAACGGCCACGGCCAAGGGGGAGAGGCGGCAGCTTGAGTCGGCGGCCGCTGAGACGACGTTATGGCAGGCTGTTCGTCCATGGTGCCAAGGTGTATGCAGTTATGAGAGATGAGGAGATAATGGAAAGAACATCAGCAGGCGTGAGCAGTCGCATCTTATAAGTGGTGAAGATGTGTGTCTTCAGCATGTCGCTGCTCGCACCAACCCCATCAGTTCACACGGAGGCGGTGTTTTTCTGACATGAACGACACGCCGGATGTGTCCGGACTTCCTGGCCATCTCGTATGATACTCACCGTGCACCCGCCACGCCGCAGATGTTCCAACAGGCACGGTATTTCAAGTTCGCACGCCAGATTCCCCACCCTCTCCCAACCAGGCACGATCGACTCCCATTCCCACCGTCAGAGGTCAGGTGCGCATGCGCCGTGGCTGGCAACCTCCGTGCTAACAACAGTCAGGCGTCCTGGGCGCGACACGGAGCACAAGAACACGTTTCACGTGCGCACGTGAAGGAGGCTTACGATGGTTGTTTCCCCCTTGTATTCATCTGCTTTGGCTCGGCTGGGCTCGGCTGGGCTCGGCTCTACAACTTGCTCTGTTCTACTGGCTTCTTGAGTGGGCGGCCGGACCACGCCTGGACGTGATCTCCTCTGGCATACTTTTTGCCCGTGTTCCAGTCGACAATCTTAACAAGTCAGCACACTTGTCTCGTGGGATGCTCACCTCGCAGCTCGTGTTTCCGAGCGTCATGCCAATGCGTTCAATGACGACATTGATGGCAAGGCGGGCGCCAATCGGACAGGGGTAGTAGTAGGTCATGTCGATGGACAAGCTCACGCCCCCGGACATGGGCTCGCCCCAGAACCCCGGCACCGAAAGCTTTTCCACAGTCGCTGTCGTGCAGCTAATGTGTCAGCATGGCACAGATGAGATCCAGTCACGTACTTGTCCACGAGCCACGCGTGGCACGCGCCGTGCACGTTGCCGAGTCCGTTGTCCCAGTCTAATCGTCAGCGGCTTGCTGCTCGGAGCGACTCGCGCCCTCGCACCGCCTCATTGCTTGCGGCCTGCTTCACTCACTTTCGCCAGCCACCGCCTCGTACACCATGCGAAACCCGTCCGCCCGGCGACCGCCCTTGACGAGCGGTGGGAAAGGGTCGTAGGCGTACGGCCGCACGTCGGACCCGATTTCCTTTGCAAACTTCATGACGCTCAGGTACTCCTTGAAGTGGTCATGGTCGGCGGCCGTGGCCTTGATCATGCCCTTGGTGTCCGTCGCCATCGTCGATAGCGGTCGTGTTGCTCGCAGTGCCCGTTGGAGTGTTCTTGCTGCAAACATGGGCTGGGGCTGGGTGGATTGTCGGTTGTGTGGGGCAACTTGGCGTTCGGCAAACTCGAGATAAGATGCCGGAACCCGGTTCGGTGCCATCCGATCAATTTGCTTCCGCACTTGTGCTGTGGCTCTCTTTGGTATTCTTCGCTCTCAAGCTGCGTACCTCTCCATGCTCTGCTGGATGAGGTGTGAGTGCTCAAGAAGATCGTTGGGGTCGAACTGGGCACCATTCGTGAATCTCAATCTGACCATTGGCCCAGTTGGAGAGGTGAGTGGAGAGAAGGGGCATTGTTGAGCTCCAACGTCACCGTGAATCAGTAATGACAGTGCAGGTGCCTTGCTCCAGCGCTCTCTGCGTGGCTGATGGCGTTCCAGCACAACACGCGCAATCTGCACGCGTTTTTGCATTCCGCTCAACATGCTACTCGAGTAGCACGGGCACCGATTGCATCGGGTGACTGAGCAGAACAATCGCTGGGCGCGCTGGGGTGGAGCCGCCCGTGATGCCTTGAGCACTGACCTTCGTGTTGCGATCTCGCCCTCGCCCTCGCCCTCGCCATCAATGCACGACGCGCGGATACCTCACGTCACGGTGGTGCGAGCCAAACAAGTCGTGTTTGGCTCGATGCCTCGTTGTCACTCTTGGCCCTGATGTGAAAGTCGAGGTGGTGCAAAGCAGGGCGCTTCTGATGCTTTCGCTCCACAACACACACACTCACTGTTTTGTTCTTGCATCTTGCATCCGTGGATCGTCATGACTGTGCCGCGTGTCGCTAGTCTACTACCACTACTCATGGGTACGCTCCCCTTCACCTCCACGTAGTTCTTGCACCTCTACTATTCACGCAACACACCACCGCTGCGACACACCACGTCACATTCATCCTGGGCACCATGGCGTCCAGTTCATTTGTCATATCTGTGGGTGAACTGGTTGTGTGTGTCCAGCTGACAAAGAGACACCCGATGACGCAGACGACACCTTCGACCTCGACGTTTATGTCAACTCGAGTCCAGCCATGGTCGACAACCTGTCCATGCTCGAGCTGAACAGCGCGCCATCCACGAGGCCGTACAACTTTTCAGCAGCGCACGTGCCCCCGTCTCCGTCGCCCCCTCCACCTTGCGTGCAATGCGAGCGGTCCGAGTCCCGACTGAGCAGCACAATCGACCTGTACGAGGGCTATTTACAGGCCCAAGAGCACCGGCTCTCCGAGGCCAAGGCGGCGCACACCACCGCGGCACTGGCGTGGGCTGCCGAAAAGGCCAAGCTCGAGGAGCAGGTGCAGGAGAAGGACCGCTTCATCACCCGGTACAACCGCCTGCTCGAGAAGAAGAACCAGGAGATCGACCGGTACAAGAACATCAACGACCCGAACGACCACGTCCTCCGTCTCGAACAGGCGCTCCAGTTACGTACGGACGAGTACACGCTCCTCCAGATGCAAAACGCTTCGCTTCGTACCCAAGTCGAGCACAAGACGCTGGCCGTCAAGCAACGCGACATCCGAATCGAAAACCTCGAGGCAAATCTCCAGTACTACTTCGAGCTCGTCAAGAATGCGCGCGCCTCCGACAAGATCGACCAGGAGAGCATCGACGCCAATGTCAACCCCTTCTAGCTCCGTTCTTTGTGTTTCGTCCCCTCTTGTACACACTTGTAACTACCAGCAGAGAAGAAGCATGCAGATTTCAGATGTTGGGGACGAGGTCAAGTCCTGTTTGTTTCAACCCTTGTTCGTTGGTGCGCTGGTGGTATTGTCTCGTGTGCTGAGGTGCTTCCGACTAAAGAAGAGCAAGAATCGAGCCCAGTGCGCCACGACGCCTGTTGCATCACCAATCGTACGAAATGGGGGCAGAATGTGCCACAAGCCTTTCAGCGGAAACGCGAATCACCTATTCAACATTGCCCCACATGATGCTGCGTTGCGTTCCACGAGAACAATACGGACAATTCCTACTCAAACGCCAGATTGGACGGGGCTGTGTAGCTGTTGCGGACATCGCTGTCTGCTGAGGTGGTCAACGGTGCCAACTGTGCTAAGCTGCGACAAACAGCCCCTGTAGGAAGAAGCTACATCCCATCCTTTGGCAACAGCACTTGATGGTTTGTGGCTGTCATGGGTCGGAGCTGATGGGTACACCAGGGCTCCGTCTTTCCCGACCACTCGGAGGCGGTACAGCAATGGACACTATGTTTAGCTGGGAGTCTCCCCACAACCCCACCTCAATTACAACAAGCATATATAAGGATGACAATCTGGCTTCATTCTGATCTCTCTCACTCTTGACATCTGGCATTCACCATTCGCCATGGTAGACTCTCTCGTGCGCCACGTCACCTGGGGTGAGGACGATGTCCAACTCTTCTATCGAAACCAGGTCATCAGCCCGAACAGCAACACCACCCCCCTCCCCTCTCCGCCGTCGCTGCCTTTCGCTACCCTTCCGCCACCGTCGCCTGATGTGGGCTCTTCATCATCCAACCGACACTCTTCCAACTCTTCAACGCCGGTGACGAACCATACCACCGAGGCGCTTCCTCCGACCAGCCGTCCGCCTCCTACGCCCCTTCTGGCCCCTCGACCCCCCTCGTTCCCCACGAGCCCGACCGGTCTCTACCTTTCCCCCACGAGTCCAGTAACTCAAGCTCCGGTGTCGCAACCCACCATTGCTGAATGCATTGCTCAAGGCCGTGCGGCCCAGAGGCTGCTGTACGGCCAGGCCGTACTCGTCACAACCACCCATGCGATCCGCCGCCGCCACAGCCTGGTCAGCGTCGTCCCCGAGCGCGCACCCCAGCCTTACGTACCCCACGAGGGTCCGAGGGAAGTTCCTGGACGCGTCGTTGCTGCAGTAAGTTCCATCAGTCATTGCTACGGGCATCCCTGATCAGCTAGGCCTACCCGACGCGCCCCACACGCCATGGAGCGGAGGCGCTTGTCAACCGCGAGCAAGTCAGCAATCGCAATAGCGACACATCCGAGGCGGGACCCAGTTCGGCAGTCCTGAATGCTCAATCGTCGGGCTCTTCCTCCCTGACTGGAGAGGCGTTACTGGAGGAGAACTTCAAAATCGCCTACAGCCTCTTCAGAAATGAGCTGGTTGCGGCCAAGCGTAAAATCGCCGATCTCGAGACCGAGCTGCGGAACAGCCGCGTAGAGAACAACATCCTGCGATCGACAAGCGTAGATCTCTGCAAGACATTCTGCCGCCACATCCAACACTCGCACAACTGTCTCGACAAGGTCCGCAAGGACCTCGGTGACTGCATTGCTGCTGCACACAACAGCGCTATCGACAAGGGCGCCACCTCCAATGGCGCCACCTCCAACGGCACTACCACCAACGGTGCCTCCACCACCACCTCCAACTCCACCACCGCGGACGCCAACAACAACCAAGCTCCGACACCCAACACCGCCGAAACCGAAACCGACATCCTCCGCAAGAGCCTTCAGGCGTCGGCGCGCTCCATCGGTCAGGTGCGGTTCAATCTTCGCCGTTGGCTTGCGGAGTCGAAAGGCTGCCTGGAGGCAATGGAGCGTCGGCTGCAGGAGACTTTTCCGGAGGCCATTAGGGGCCAGGATCGGGGATGAGAATCAGTTGTAGAATGATGGTGATGAAGCAAGATGTGGGAGAATAGTGGTGGGTTGCTTCAGTATGCAGAACAGACCATGTTGTGGTGGAATACGAGTAAGCACTCGCCCCACACTGTCAACATTGCACAATGAGCTGCGGTGAGCATAGCGAAGCACGGCAAAGTGCCTGTTGAGAGAGCATCATACGATGAAGAAGCCAAAGTCATGTCCGGCGGCCGTTTCCACCCTTGCAACATGTGCCACCACGCGGATACATGTGGAGAGAACAACGTTCACGTCACCGACATGGAAACTGTGGGGGAGGAATGCCCCAGAATGATGCCCGATTGCGAAAGTTTCAGAAGCATGCCCAGACGACACGGCCAACTGATGAAGCGGACTGAGCGCTAATGACGAGGACTGTGCGATGGCCGATGCCGACCGGGGGTTGAGATAACCGGCAGGTGAAGGGGACTGAGCATGAGATAACATGGTATATCAAGTGAGCGTCGAGTGGGCTTTCGTCAGTCCCCACGCTCCTCGCACTCTCTCAACAACAGTCTTCGACATCCTTGCCTTACCTCTACGACCACACACGACACCAACCCTCCAGCCCACCATGACCACCATCCGCCTCGTGACTGTCATCCCCAACCCCGCCGCCTCGGCTGCCATTATCGACACGGTCGGCGAGAAGCTCAAGCCCAAGTACACCATCGTCAACGTCGGCAACTCGGAGAGTATGTCGTCTCGCCAAGTGCTGTTGCGGCGAAGAAACTGACGTGCAGCTGTTGAGGGCGTCAAGGCCCTCCTCTCGGTTGAGCCCGCGCCGGCTATCCTGGTGAGTTTGGTGTTTGAGCAGAGGGTAGCATGTGGGGTAGGACACGATCGTCTGCTATCCCATGGGTAGGAGTTCCATGGGGTAGATAAGTCACATGATGGACAAAGAGGGGATCCAAGCTCCAACCCCGCATGTCGCAAGCTTGTGCGCTCCGCTTGGTATTACCCGGTCGTACCATCTCTCAACCCCCCTCGGTATAGCTCCTCTCTCACCCCTCCTCTTCCCGTGGATACAGATCACCGCACACGGACGCACACGGACACACACGCTGACACCCCAGATCGCCGCCTCCACGGCAAGTCGACATATCTCCCGCCACAGACACGTACTAACCAGAACTATAGTGGACCGCCGAGCAGCAGGACGAGATCCAGCGTATTGCCAAGGAGGTCGTTCCGGGCATCAAGACGCACGCCATCCCCGCGGGTCTCCTTGCCGAGGCTGGCCCCGAGGGCGTCATCAAGTACCTCATCGAGCACGTCGCGGACGTCGTCGCGTAGGCAGCTTTGCGCGTCTAGCCTTTTGCTTGCTGCAGAGATGAGAAGATCAGAAGGAGGTCTTGGAATAAGTAACTCTGTTTCCGTCCCAGGTGTTGTACCTTTGGTGTGATACTTCCCCATTAATACGTGGGCAATGGAAACTTGTTGTTGGTTGGTATGTTGTGCATTCGGTGAGAATGGGTGGTCATGGCCCTGTTAGAATCGGGAAGCAGGCTGTTCATGCTGGGGGACAGCAACCGCCTGGGGGCTTCTTGATAAATGGGCAAGACAAGCTTGTGTCGGCTCACAAGTGCCACAGATGCCGAGCTACCACGAACCCGCAACGTACCATCTCCACCCACCTCAGAGATCCAGGTCTGCGAGTGGCCAACGATTCGACCTGACGTCACCAAACACCAAACGTGATCGGCCGATCGGGACCGAACTCACTTCTGCTCAACATCTCCCAAAGTTCGTTTTGGTCGTCCACGCCATCAAAACGACCCTCGTCGCCACCACCCCGCCTCTCGTCGCTACCAATAACAACATCTTCGCTAGTATATCGGTTAGTATAATCGCCTCTCAAGAGAGAGCCTTTCAATAGAAAGATCGCGATAGAGCAGGGTTCGACTCCCTGGCGGAGAAGTTTTTGCCTTGCGTCCTTCTTGTCACTCGGGACGGACAGGACACGGGCCTTGCGAGCTGGAAAGGGATGGAAGTCGAGTGTTTGAAGTGGTCGTCGTTGTTGCACGGCCACGTGAGACCATGGGTACGTACCAGCCCGAGGAGAAGCGATGCCTGAACTATGCCCTTTCGATGAAGACTGATGTGAGCTGTGTGGCTGTTCAAGACGGGTCGTGGAGATGGTCCTCGACGAGGGCAAGTAGTCAGCGAATAACATCAACCTCCGGTCCACACGAACTATAAGCCTGTCGAGCAACAACAGTACATCACAGACATCTGAAGCATGGTGGTGCCCAGCACCACTGCAACACGACCTTTCAACTGGGTAGACAAGAACAACCAAGATACCCCCCACCAACTAAAGTCCGCTTTTCACGCGGCCAAGCCGAACCATGAGCTCTTCGCGACGCCGGCTGAGCGTGCCCAGCGTAGCCGTCTGCTCGTCGTCGATAGCCTTGAGCTCCGCCTCGATCTGGCTCTTGGCAGCGGCCAGTGCGCACTGGGTACACGTCGCGCCCGTGTTGAGGGCCGCAGTGCGGAGCTGGGCTTGGAGTGCGTCCCGCTCGGCGGTGACGGCCTTGAGTTGCGCGCGGGCTGTGTCGAGCTGGGCTTGGAGGATGTCGATTGTGTGCGGGCCGGGAGACAGAGGTGGGGTGTCGGTTGTCATACCCGATGGGCCCGCGGTGTTGTTGGGGACGTTAGTCGCCACTGCGATTGGTGCGAGCGGTGGGGGAGAGGAGGGGTTGGAGTTGTTGGCATGGTCGGTGATCTCGGCGACGCGTTCGGGTTCTGAGCGCGTTAATTGGGTTGGATTGAGCGTGACTGTTCACTTACCATTACTGCCATCGGCGTTGTGGGGTCCGTAACCAGTGTCGCCGAGATCGAGGTGGGCGGTCGTGGTGGTCTAGCGTTGTCAGTGCTGGTGGGTCTATGGTCGTCTGGCCGCTTACCACCATCTTGATGACGCGGGGAGGTGGGCGAGCGGACATGGTGACCCGACGAGAACGAGACGAGGTGAGCATTCGTGTACGGCGCGAACTTGTGGCCAACTGGGATGTGGACGGAAAGGAACCGTTAAGTGCCTGAAAGGAGAGTGTAGGTAGTGAGCGCAACAAGACAGAGGAAGTTGGGTTGAGTGTCGTGGACCACAGTGCACAAGCGCGCGCGCGTCGCGTGCCGCATGCTGATGAGATTGTCTGACATGATGGGGTGATGTGACTGCAGATCGGATGTGTGGTTCAACGAGTTGGTATCATCAACAGGGGAGGGCGCAAGTCGTGACAGCCTCGAAGAAACAAACTCGTCACACTGCATTCCACCGCGTGACCTGATCTTCAAACGGCTTCTGGCCCTCGGGAGCCAGTCACTGACTCTATTCGCGCTTTGAGACATGCAACCATACTTCAGCGACAACATCGACAAACTTGTGAAGAAGCCTTTGACATAAGGTTATGCGAGTTGGAGGCTATGGCGGAAGAGACAAACATAAAGACAATGATGCAAGATCTACGGAGCCTCGTGCTGCCAAATCTCCTGCTTCCCGATCTGCTCTTCCTCCTCCATGGCACCTTCCTCCAGCTTTATCTGCTCTTCGCCCTCGCCCCTCTCCGTGTCCATCCTCTTGGAGTTCACGAGCTTGAACAGCCCCTCGCTATAACTCCTCTCGAGCCGCAGCGCCTCCCTGTACAACTCAGTCTCTTGCGCAAGAAGGTGCTTGTCCATCGCGTCCTCCCGCTCCTTCTTCTTGTAACGCGCAACCTCGAGCTCAAGAAGGCGGTTCCTCTCGGCGAGCTCCTGGGATGTCGGGGCCGGAGGCAAGTACGCCACATCCCTGCTTGAAACGACGCTGTGAGGTGCCGCAGGTGAGAATGGCCCCGAGACCGAGTTACCAGTCCTTGCGGCAAGACCCGAACGGGGTAGAGACACAGAAGATGTGCCGCGCGATGTGGCGGTGGAGGAAGTGACGGGCGCCAGGGATGTCGCTTTTGCTTTGCCCTTCCCGTTGTAACTGGGGTTTGGCGACGCCTGAGAGCTCGAGCCCCGATCTCCTGGGCGGTGGAGAAAATCGAGCCCAAGGCGATCAACGGCCGTCCGGAACTGAGACGGTGTGGGGCTCGGGGCTTGTGTTGTGCATGTTGTGTCCGCCTCTGAGAGCGACGAGCGACGAGAAGAAGAGGAATAGGCGGGCGAGGGTAACGGCGTACGAGCACGCCCGCGGGGGACTGGCACCTGGAGTCGTTCCGTATCATTGCGATCCTCCCGAGGTGGCTGGCGCAGCGGCAGGGGCGGAGGGCCCATGCGGCCGACGGGCACGGCGTGGCTTGGCGTGGAGCGGCGCGATACGGGCGTGGCGGGGCGCACATCGGACGTGCGGCGCAGGAGCGCGGCGGGTGATCCCGGTCTCGCGATGGTCGGCAGACCAGTAAATCCACGCTGCTGCAGCTGGGCGGCGGCCTGCCGCACGCGCTCGCTCGTGCGGGAGCGGAGGAGGGTCGACGTGCTAACATTCGTACTGTTGCCTCCAGTCGTCTGCGGGGTGAGTGGCCCCTGCGCGGCGCCAGGTGCAGGTCCGTGCGTAGTCGCCGGAGGGGCGGGGGTGACGTCGGCTGCAGGAAGTGGGGCTGGGCCCGTCGTCGAGGGCATCGTGTCCACAAGCGTACGGTTGGTCGAGCCTGCCGCGTCAGTTGGGCCTTGGTGTGGGTTTACGCACTCGATCGCAACAAGTTGAGGTCGCCCGTGAACTCTAACACGGCTATGGCGGTCGGCAAGGCTGGGCTACCCCCGCTGGCGCTCTTCCTGCGCTCACGCTCAACGCGACGGATCTGGATGTGAGCTTAGGCAAAAGAGGGGAAAAAGATTCACCTTGTTCGGCGGAGGTTTGAGTGGGCTTGCTGGGCGCTTGGGTGGCATGGTGGACTGCAGTAGTGAGACAGGGCTTGGGATTGCGAGTGAAGTGATAGATGGGCTTGGGAAGACAATGGAGACTGTTATATATGCTGCTAGAGGGGGAGGGAGGACTTGCAACGGGCCCAGAGGGCCATCATGGGCCTTTCCATGCTGCCCAGCACGGTCCTCAGCAGAATTACACGATGCAGGATAGCATTATTCTTATTGTCTTGTAGGTGGGGCGGTGGTGAGTGTCCATACGGCCCATACAGCACATCACATGAGATACTGCAGTCTCTGGGTGATTGGGCGCCGAACAGAAGCATCATCCCAAAGGCTGTTCCTTTGGTCGCAGGATTCCAAAGGCTGTTTGACTCTGATACCTTGGGACAGTGGCACGGGATGTGGCCCAAGTGGGCGGCACAGCGACAACGTGTTTACAGCACGCCGGCCTCCAAGATCTCAAACTGTTTGACATTCGCACCTTTGGTTAGTGGGGTGTGATATGATCCAAGTGAACGGCGCGGCGACAACGTGGTTGCGCAATACCCCCCCGCTACCCGGCCACAACGGGTGAGTCAGTGTGTTGTCCCAAGCTGCACATGACGAGTTGTACTCAAAGGAGGCCAGAGATGCCACACGGAAGTTCCATAGTGTACCGGGCGCTTCTTGCCAGATGGTTGCTCGCGCGGGGGCGAGGAGGTGCCGCTGCCTTGTTGTCAGGAAGAATTTGGAGCGTTCTGAAACGGCTTTTGTGCCACACTCGGAACCGGATGTCAGGCACTCCCTTTTTCTCGCTTCGTTGTGGTGTAGGGACTCGAGCCTGGCACGCGCGCGCACTCGCACTCGCTGTCGCACTTACCCCCTAGCCGCCGCGCGCTCTATATATACTCGTGCGCGCGCTTTCATTCTATGCATTGCTCTATCGCTCACTGCAACACGTTGTACTGGTGCGAGGGCATCCATGCAGCCTTCTGTGTAGCAGCTTACCTCACCGCTTTCCCACCTATGGGAGAGCGTCATTCCGAGATGCACTGAAGCTGTAAACTTAGTGGATCATGGCCAAGCTGCCCACGGACTCATGACCTATACTGTACCCCGAGTTAGCGAGCCCATGACCCACCACGCAAAGCGCATCCTTATAGAGTACAGGATCCTGCATGTCGCCCTCCCAGACTATGTGTGGCAAGCAGAACACAACCTCAGTGTGCATAATGTCACAACCCCATTTACAATGCAACTATATATCTTCGTCCAGATCCTCACGCACGTTCCTCCTCGTCCTCGTCATCTTCTTCAAAGCCCCCGCTGTCGTTATCGCCGGGTACGTCAACGTCACTGCCATTGTAATAGGTCCCGTTGGTAGTGCAGATGTCGCCCTCGCTGTCCTCCTCGCTGTCGTCCCCGCTGTCATCCTTGCTGTCATATCCGCTGTCGTAGTCGCTTTGTTGCAAACCCTCGAGAATAGGATTGACGTCTTTCAGCGTATACCTGGCGTCGTGGGCATGGTCCCGGTTGACATGACGGAGGAGTTTGAAGTCCTCAGCCCCAAGACCGTCCAACATTCCATGCTAAATGAGTCAGCCAAGCCTTTAAACCTGCTAATATTACCTTTTGGGCTTTACGACACAATCTGTGAATCACCTCGCTGGCGAGTATGGCCCTTTCCAGCGTTCGATCTGCCAGCGAGTGGATGCTGATGTTGGTGTCGCGGCTGTGGTTCACCCACAGCCAGTAGTGCCTTTGCATTACAAGCAGGTGGGCTTCGAGACGGCACGTATATCTCTTCTGCGCTTCGGGGGACGACTCCTGGAGCGACTCATAGTCGCGCTTTAATTCGTTGTGCTGCTTGGCGAGACGCTCCAACTTCTTGTTGACGGTATCACGCTCGGCAGTGCTCTCTTCGCGATGCCTCTCGGACTCCGCTAGGCGCTGCTCCATCTTGGCTAGGCGAAGGGCGAGTTTGTTCTACGATGTAATTAGCACACCACACACACTTTCTCTTTCTCTTCCCCTCCCTCTTCTCTCTGTATGCCATGTTGGCTTGCTTGCCGTACCTTGTCGTCCTCGAGCTGGCGAAAAACCTTAATCTCGTTCGGAGTTGCATGGCGCGACAGCTTGTGCAGAATGGCGTCGATATCGCCCGGCACATCGTTCTCTTCAGGAGGGGTGGGGCTCGACATATTGGGCGGCTAGTTTGTCAGCATGCCTTCTACCCGGCGTTGAGTCTCACTGTCTTGTTACTGCCACCATGACGCCGCGGGGGTGTTGTTCTGCCGTACGGGCTAAAACGGCGGGAGGTGCGAGGCGAAGAAGGCATGGTGGATATGTGGGTGGCTGCGGGTTGGGGGGTCTTCGAGTCCAGTTATGAATGATGAGTATGAGGTAGTAGATGTGACAACAAGCTGCACAACATTAGAGCATGGGTAGACAAGAGGGGGCAGACGAGAGGGGAAAGCATCGAGTCGCTGGGAAAGGATACCAAAGGAGACGCTGGGAAAGGATACCAAAGGAGATCTGATGGTTCTCAACCTCATCTTCCCCTCCTTTCGGAATGCCCAAATGTCGCATTGTGCCACAGTACATTGCAGTCCGCAGCCGCCACCATGGCCGACAGATGCACACCCCATGCGAACGGGCCTAGCCTCGTGGCTGCTGCCTGTTCTATCGTACACGTGTCCCAAGCGTGCCGCAGACACGCTCGAGGGGGAGAGAAGCGGCCCCCGTTTCATTGTGGCTGCCTGTGCCACCAAACACGCACAATACAAGTGCTCCATCGGGTACGTGTAACAGTCACCGTCGATTAAAGCAGTGTGCTTGCCACAGTGACGCTATCTTGCCAAACGCCGTCCAACACGAATACAGAGTACCACCGTATGTGCCACCGCTGCGTCCCATGAACATGTGCCACCTCGGCGCCCCAGGTCGTCCGGCCGCCACTGTATTCACAAGTGGCGTCGGCGGCCGTGCCACATGCAGACCTGGCCCGCCGTTGCCAAGCTGTCACATATGACCCGGCAACTGCGTCCGGGCTAGGTGTGCACGGCGCTTGCGTCAACATCCGCAGCAGGGAACAAGCGCTAGAATAGTTGACATCCGCGCTAGTCTTCGCAGGTGTCTATGCGCTAGCCCGAAGAAGGTACCGATACACAGCTGAAACGCGCGCTTGCCCTGTGCGAGGCCGCAGCTTTTTTTTTTCTGCTTCTTTTTTTTTCTGGCTTTCTTCGCGTATTCTTATGACCGCACTATCGCACCATGGCGCCATTGTGGACGTTCACACCCAGGATTGTATAAGCTGACCAGCACAATGCTAACCCCTCCCACTATCAGGCCGTCAGAGATTGTGTTGTTCGCCCATACACGTCACAAATGCCGGTTGAGGGACACGGGAACAGAAAAAAAGAGCCGGTGTTAGCTCGCTCGGAAGCCTCGCTTCCGATTATGCGTCGCCGACAAGCGCGGATGTGGCGTTTCCTTGGCCCTCGCACCAAACGGCAATGTCTCTCCTATCTTCTCTTTGCCAACCCTTTCCCCTTTGCCCCTTGACAAGACTGTCTGGACTCTTTTTTCTTTGTGTCGCTTGGCAGCCGGTGTATCACTGACGTGTGCCCAGCGCTTCTTTCGGAATGCCCTTTGTGGCTGGAGAGTGTTACAGGTTGCGACTAGGCGTGCTGTGGCGCCTGTGGCTACGGTGTCCGAAACAGGCGAGGTGGCAGAGGTGAGGTGACGAGGTTTGAGTGTGCACGCCCTGCCGACCTTGGCCACCAGTGGGAAACCGCAGTGCTGCGAGCTGACGGTGGTTGGGTGGGCGATGGTTTGACTGTGGCGCAAGTTCTCCCTTGGGTGCGCCACGCGGGCGCCACAGGTTGTTTTCAATTGATTGTCTCAAGCCTCAATCAGTGGCGTGATTCTGGCGTCTGTGGTGCTTCTGACTTCTGGCTTCTGGCTTCTGGCTTCTGGTGTTTGACAATACCCTCACCGTCACGCACGTTCCGTGGCTGAGGGGGGGATGCACCGGACCCAGAAAAAAGGCGTTATCTGCTTCCGAGCCCCCATTCCAACAATCTTGTCGGGAACTAGCCGGCCCGCACCAGCTATCCCAACCCAGCGCACAGAAGCTTGGCGTTTCAGCATGGTACCCAACCTGCCCATTCCCCACTGCATTGTTGGCTCCGTGGGAGAGCGCCCGGGTATCGTTCCGGCATCATGACCCGAACCGAGCATTCGATCAGGCATCAATGAGGCGTCGCGTGGCGGTATGTGGCGTTTCACCCAGCTGTTCGGATGCTCTCAAGACAGCAACTTGTGTAATGCTAAAACGTTTACATGTGCAAGAGTTCTAAGCGAGGAACCGTTCCAGCACGAAATGCGAGGAAGTTGTAAACTAGGGGGAAACTTCACAGGGGTTGGGGTGGGGTAGTGTCAGCCACGATTGACATTGTTGATATGGGCAAGAGGTTTGCAGGGAGTTGGGAGTCTTAGGAACAGGGCCAAGTCGAACTTCCTTGATACCAAGCAGGTCCTTGGTCAAGAATAATGACGGTGGAAGACTGTGTTGCAAAGACACCCCCAACCTGCAGCAGCGAGTGGCGTTCAACCAGCGTGTTTGATGAAGATGACCTTGGGTTAGGAAGCGCCTAACAATACAGTGCTGCTGTCACACGAGTAGCATGTGTGGAGTTTGCCCCCAGAGTATGATACTCCAAACTCATCTTTCTGTGTGAGAGGCCAACGCCCTGGTGGTGCCGAAAGGTCTGCTGTTCGAAGAGGTGCCTGCTATAACCCCGAGTACCATCTTATAATGAGCACTCGAGAGCTTGCCTGTGAAGACAAACCTGAGTTTAGGCACATTGAGGGAAAGCAGTCTTGGGCACGGTGACGAGCCACCAAGTGTTGCTAGCAACTTGGGTGCAAGTGCGGCAGTGGCTTGGGCACTGATATCTATGATTCATCGCCAGTGCCTTGTCATCTGTGCCTCGTTGTCAATGCCTTGTAAGTGCCTCATCGTCAGTACCACGTTGTCAGTGCCCAGCGGCAACGTTCTGTGCACACCATCAATGGCGCCAAACTTTGATAGAAGCGTCCGCGCGACAATGGCGTTGGACGTGCAACAGCAGTAGAAACTCACACGCACGGTCAGAGGATCATATCTCAAGTGCACAGGTGTGAGGCGTTGCAGCGGATCGTCAGCTACCATGTCGCGAGACTGGGGGCAGTGCGGTGGCGGTAAAGAGGCAGTGTAGTTGGAGGGTCTGTGGCCTGTTTAGTGTTTACGGCGGCTGCGTTGATGTCCGTGAGGAGGATGACGAACGTGGATCGACCGGTGCCATTCGGGTAGGTGCGGACGTTGGGACATTGCCTGTGCGACTTGCCCCGAGCGGAGGCGCACCTCATCATAGCCTCTTGTAGCCAAGGGGATGAGTGTCGGGTTGGACACCGATAATGACGTGCATGTCATTTGCCATTGCCACAGATTTTCGCTAACCTCGATAAAGGGTTGTGAACACTTGCAGCTGGGAGTGGGACATGCGGCACTTACTACTGGCGGACGAATGGCTCTGAGGTGAAACTGGGGGGCTCAGCAAGCTTGAATCTTGTGGCATACAGAAGAGGATGGAACTGGGGACGGTGGGCACAGTAACGAGTGCTGCAGAGGGTTGAGTGCTGGTCAGTATGGGTTCCATGCTGGCCTTCAGGAATGGGGAGAAGCAGTCTAGCGCGACCCTCGTCGTACCTCGCTTGCTCGGACCAGCTGTTTCGGGTTTTAGGGAGCAATGCTGCAGATAACTTTCTGGCCATGCAGAGCCCAGACACCATGTTTGGTGATCGAGATATCGAATGCCTGCAGGTTGGACGTGTCCACGCTGTTCGCGGCTATACCTGCAGCGGTCGTCTTGCAAGATGCGAGATCGGAATGTCTTCGCCGGACTTCCTCGGCGTTCAGAAGGTATCTATCTGCGGGGTACGATGTCTTTCTGGGGTAATTAGGGGGTAAGGAGAAGTCAGACGGAGCAGAAATCCTGGAATCCTGCCAGCCCCATATGGCGACAGCTATGGTCTGGCCTTGTATTGGCCGCGCGTCTCTGCAAACGCAGCCGCAAACGCAGACGCAAACGCAAAGGGGTTGGGGGTCTCGCCGTGGGTCGTGCATGTGACCCCTCTGGGCAGTGTGGATCATGGAATGCGTTACCTTTTCGATCGCGAACGTGCTCGTGCTCGTCGACGAGTGCTATATGCCCTAGATATCATGCTGCGAGTCCTGCAAGTACGAGCCGTGCGCAGAGGAGCAAAGTCTATCCTGATATTCTCCTGAGTCGCTGTTCTCCTCCTGACTGCACCCACCCCTCAAAGAGATCCTGATCGTTTGTGCACACCAAAAGCCAGCGACAGGAGACGAGAAATGGGGCACCAACAGCCACCGCGTGAACGGCGCATACCATACGCTTGCACCCTTCTGCGTCCACCTCGCACCAGAGTTGTGCGGTCCCTCGAAACGTGCCCCTTGCTCAAGACGCCGATTCTTGTCCTCTTTCGGCCAGCAGACAAATGTCGGGGCAGAGTGCACGGCGGTTGGGAGCGAGCGGCGGCGCGGTGTGGCGTTGAGCGCCCGGACATAACTGATATCCAACTGCTGACCTGCATCATGGCCATTCCCAGCCTGGCCAGCGTGGCTGACAGACGGGCGGATGCTACATGTCCAACAATGTCAAGCTTTCGGCTCCCATGATGCCAACATGCCACCCGACGTGGCAGACGCCACGCCGGCGGCGCCACGGAGTGCCGTTTTTGGTGGGGTTGTCGACAACAATAACCAAATAACCCAAAAAAAAAAAAATCAAACTGGTATCCCGACGCCTGCAACAAGACAATGGTTGTCTGCAGCGCCGTGGCCCCTGCGCCCCAGGCGGCAAGGCGTCATACCATGGGCCCCATGGAGCGGTAGGCCGACAGCGCCACCCGTGATGCTTGTCGCTCACTGTGCGTGCCGCATACCGCCACAGACGCCCTCAAAGCGACTTTGGCATTCCAGCGCCTCGGTGCCATCATTCCGTAAAACAAACGCGACTGCATTGTCTGCTGACTGATACTACTCTCTTGCCCATAGATCTGTCTATAGATTTCTCTCTCGTCGTCGTTTGCAGAATCACAAGACATGACCAAGCACCGTTACTTGCGCTCCGCCGTGGATGCGCAGTGGGAGGAAGCGGTGAAATGCATTCTCTGCCGGGCACTAATCGCCAATAGCACCTTGTCCTGTCCTGCTCCAGTTGTCAAGTGGACACATGTGACGACCTGCTCCAAAAGCAGCGTTACGCGTCACACCTTTGGCCCAGATCTGTTTCCTGTGGCGGCTGGCACATGGCGCTCGGACTCGCCGGCATGGCCCTGCATGCATGCATAGTAACAGGTTCCAGGGCGGAGAGACGCCGCCCAAAGTCGCCGCTGCGGAGAGCAAGGGTACAGAGCTCCCTACAGCTGTGCTTGGGCCATGTATCGACCGTGCATCAAGTGGCCGCTCGTCCGAAAGGCACAGTGCCCCATGCCGCAAACGCCACCAGGTCTTTGGCGGTCCGACTCGGCGCCACCAACGCCAAAACCATTGTGACCGCTGGTTTCATGGCTTTAGGCGGTTTCGTAGACAGGCGGACCGACTGGCGCCGAGGCATGCCCCCGAGTGCCAAGTGCAAGTGTGCACGCGGAATGCTAGCCAACGTCGGCGTCACGAGTGTGCTGTATTGTCAGCTGTCGGCGATGACACGCCAACAAAGAGTCAAAGTCACACCCGGTAAAGACGCCGCGCGGCAACGAGCTCGAGTTGCATCCAGGCATGTGCCGTTAGCCTCGGCTCCTGCTCCGCTCAATGCGGACCCAAGATTGGTTTCATGCTTCCTTCAACCCTTCAACTTTCATGGTGCAGCGCTAGTGCACAGAAAACCTGAGCCAGTTGGGGGGCGATGCATCATTATCTGTGGACCATGCCCGTCGGCAAGACCGCCGAGCTCGGCTCCAGGCCGCACGGTGGGGCACCCCACAAACCCCAGACGCGCGGTTGGCGCCACGCAGCATTGCTGGCAGCTCGCACCCAAGTGCCCCTTGGGTCGCAATGTCAGGCAAAATGCTTGTGCACTCACTTGACGAGAATAAGATCCCTATGCCACATACGTCTATTATCCCCCTCTTGGTAACCCCTGATGTCTCTCTAGGTTTTGGGTCATGGGACGGAGGGACTTGTGCTGCAATTAACATGCATCACGGCGACTTGCAAAGCCAATAAAATGTGGCACCCGCTCAGGGTTGGAACATTGTCAGGGTGTTGTGCCACGACCGACCCAGATCTGTGGTTCTTTCGGGTGGCCCAGAGTGGGGTTTGTGGATGGCTGAGAGCATAGGGTAGATCGGGTAGACAAAGCGCAAGCGAGGGGCCTGGCAGAATGATGTTTTAGCAGAGGCTAGAGGCTGGCGCTAGTTGGTGACAAGGTACAAAAAGAACTTCGGACTGGCTCACCATTGTTCAGGACGGGTCAGGAAAACGCCACGCACGGCCAACCCACTCGCGAATCATACTGTTAAAAAGTCGACCTCGTTCGCCTCTGCTAGTCGGGCGACGACATGAAAGGATCCTGCCCGCGGCGTAGCGGTGTGGCGCAGCAAGGCACGGCCATGGACAACCAGACCGCAAGGGCACAGGCAGGCTGCAGCGAATATGAGTGGGCAATGGCGCAATGGCCGTTTTGCACGGCGACAAGGACCATACGGCGGCGCCTTGCCGTCGGCCCGACCCTGTTGCAGTAGAATATGCGTATCGTGCCGACCTGCCGAGCTACCGAGGTTGGACGCTCCTCTGCATCCACTGTAGGCTCTCAATCCCGTCTCCGTCCAGGCGCCATGCGCCACGCAGACATGACAGCGGCTCAAGCCAGGCTGCGAAACGGCGGCTGCGAAGCGCCAGGTCGCGGAACCATACGCATTTAACGAGGCTTGATGGTGGTTGACGAGGCTGGCGGGTGCGTCGAGGCTGACGGGGCTGCCGGATGGCGGCCGTATCCTTACTGTAGTCCTACAACGCCCGAGCACCGCACGACCTGTGCCTACCAGCGCACAGGGGTGCTGGACGTGAGCGGGCTTGCTGCCAAGCCTACGCCATTGTCTGAACTGCGGTGGAAGCCGGTGCACGCGGTGCAAGTAAGGACGAGGACAGTGGCCCGTGGGTTGAGTCCATGGGCAGGTGGCACGAGGGGCCCATTCTTAGTGGGCATTAGTCGAGCTTGCAGACCGGCATTGTCCACCTGGCCCCCAAACGTCAGTGAGGGGAATGCTTTTACCCAGCTGCCTCCTGCAGGTTGTGGGGTGGGGGGCAGGGCAGATGATCGCATACTTGTTCCAGTGCTGGACAGGGCTGGACGTGAAGGGCGAGGGGGGGAAGGTGCTACTGAGGCAGGAGTCGGAGTGAGGAGAGAGAGAATCACGCACCCAGAATCATGCAGATGAGCAGTCAGTAGGGACACGAAGGCAGCCCGAGAGACAGGACCCAGCACGCAGGAGATTCAGGTTTCTGCACCAGCACCCAGGCCGTGCGCGGAAGAGCTCGGATGGTCGGATCGATGTGGCGACGAGGATGATTGGCGTCGTATCGATCTACGACGTGCGCGACGTGCAGAACAGCATTCCACAAGCACAAGTGCATTTGATTTTTGCTCCTGTGATCCTGTAACGGCGGACGTCCAGGGTACCGGAGACGTTCAAGGCGCCGGTAGGCTGGCTGAACGCCACCAACGGACGAAACGCGACAACGTTGGCCATGTTTCTGGCCACTTGCCGTTTTCAGCGCCGCAGAGCACAGCGGCACCCCGCTAGCTACCGCTACCTTTTCCACCTCGCCTGTGATGCATGCCGTGCATTCCCCGGTAGCTGGTAGCTGCATGCAGTGCACGAGCACATCCCACGCGACGTTGAGACAAGTTGACCGAGTTTTATCTCTCCGTCGCTCGTTGGTTAAGAGTGAGCCGTTACACCAGCTCGCCCATCTCTCTCGTCTATCCCCCCCCTCCATCAGCCCCTCCCCTCTCCACACCTGCTCTCGCTGTCTTCGCCGCCCACCAGACCGCGCGCATCACGACACGACTTGAAACGATCATCACGTCCTCACGCCCTCCTAAACACGCGTCTTCTAGCCCCATCGCTACCCCCCCATCACACCGGCTCGACTGCTCCCCCCCCCCCCCCCCTACAAAGTCTAAACCGGCCTGTCACGACTGCGTCTGACATCTCCACATCTCCACATCCTAGTCGAAACGAACAGCTCGCTACCCCCAGCGCAACACTCGTCGTCGACACAGGCTGCAATTGTTCCATCTTGGACGGTAAGCTCGACTCTCTGGGTGGCGCTTCCGAAAAGTAACCGGGGCTTACCAAAACGCGTCCTCCACCGCACTGTCCGACCCGTCTGTGCCGCCTCGTCCGTCCGTCCCTCGTCCCTCGTCCCTCGTCCCACGTCCCACGTCCCAACTTTCAACCTGTGCCACCCAGGAACCCACCCAAACCCACTCGCATCTGATTGGTCCAACCCAGGCCTGTGGCATTTGCACCCCTGGTCATACTACTCGTAAGTCGTTGCCACCCATCCACTCATCCGATGTCCTTTCATCCATCCACCATGTCCATTGCATCGCACAACTCTGCATCGCATGACGATGATGGCCGACTCGGTGTCCATGTTCTGCCAATGGTACACCGGGTGAACCAAGCTCCGATGGTTCCGGTCCCCCTCCCTCCCCAACCCCCCCTCGTGGTGGCCGTGCGCGGCTGCAAAAACATGGGGCGCGCGCGTTTCTCGATCTTTGCCTTGCTCGCACCCGTGCCTGTTGGTGGCGGGGTCTTGGATGGCTTCTTTTTTCCAAACACCACACCCTGCAACCAACCTTGCAGTGTCTGGCCGTCTGGCTGTGCTCCTGTGCTGTCCTCCTGTCCTGCCGTGCTGCCATGCAGTGCATGTAGTACATGCTGGGTGTTGCGCCCTCGTGCCCCTTCTTCGCCCAAAGCACCTTTCCAACCTCAATGTGCGCATGGGCCGCCACCCCCTTCTGCGCACATCCTCCAGCCTTGCAACCAGCAGGCCACACACGCACACACGTACACACATACACACCTGCACGGAGACACACGTACACATCCACACTTCGTGTTGGACGCGTGGACGCGTGCACTGCGCGCATCCGTGTGCATGACATGTGGCTGCGGGATTGCCTCTAGACCTCTGGCCACTCTACCCCGTTGATACCGCGTCATGCCGCGCCGCCGCCGCCGCCGCCGACGCCGCCATGATGAGCCGTTCCTGCTGTCGCGTCAATGTCTCTCCTTTTTTTCCCTTTGCTTCTGTATCGCGACTCAGATCGGCTCCCTATTTCTCCTCTTGCTCCCCTTCCCTGGCAACACGCACTGACCACCTCCGCTCTACCCTTGGTATCCCACACCCTACACATCCACTCCACCTACCCTTTGCTTGCTCGCGGCTCGCCTTGTCTCTCTCCCTCTCTCTGTGTCGACCTTGGCCCGCCTTCTCGCTACCACATTCCCTGCCCCTGCAACACACACCGCCTATTTACCAACCGCGCCCAACACCATGTATTCTCGACCTCCGCCTCGTCCGATACCCGCTTCAGACTCAACCTGGTTGGTCTGGTAGTTTGCAATCATCCCCCGACCCCCAAACCGATCCTCTGGGCCATTCCCCGGACTCTGGTTTTTTTAATCAAAGAAACGCCAAGGGGAATCTGCACCCTTATTCGAGCCTTGCCTGTCTCGTCTTGGTAACGTGAGTTGTTGGTTGACGCGCGCGCGCGCGCGCACTAGGTCGACGACGATGATACTGACGCTGCGCCCTCTCTTTGCTTGCTTGCTTGCAACCTGGTACGCTGCGGATCCTGATCGATGGCGCTCTTCATTCCCTACCCACTACCCATATCCACTCTGGCCTGGACAATCCACCCACTCTGCAACCCCACACCCATTCATCGGCCCCGCCACCGCCGACTGTCCCCTTCCTTTCCACATTCCCCGTCACCCCCGTACCCCCCGTACCCTCCGTACCCCCCGTACCCCCGTACCACGCCGCCTCGTGGCGCCTCGCATACATACACACGCCATTGACGCCATCCCCTCCAGCCCTCATCGCCGCGTCCTCAAACTACTCTCGTCCTCTTCCTCCCCCCCCCCAAGGACTGTGACGCCTTCCGCGCCGCCGCCTCACGCCTCCGCCTCTTCGCTTTCCCCCGCCGCCTCTTCCGCTCTCCCCACACCGCCTCCTCCACTATCCGCAGCCGAGCCTCGGTCTCGGAAGCCCTCCTTCCTAATTCCCGCATCCCCTCGATTCCAAGCCTCCTCCGCCATCCACGGTTGCAAGCACCCCATCCCACTGCTCGTTGCTCGCACTCACTTTTTTTTTCTACTCGTTGTAAGTCGTCTCATCCCCAGGATTCTCCCCTACTACCCCCCAACACCATTCCTTTCCACATTTATTCGTCGCCAAGTTGCAAGCTCCGTTCCGTTCCATTGCTCACTCATCAACCAGCCTTTAGCACGCACGCCAAACGCGGTAAACTTTGAACCACAGAGTGGGACAATCTTGCCTTGACTTGCACGCACACGCGAATCCAACCGCGCCCCGCCTCTCTCTCTCTCGCTCTCTCGCTCTCTCGCCCACTCTCTCGCTATATCGATCTGTTCTTCATCGTTGCTTGTCAATCGTGATCAACGAGACCATCCCTCCCTTTCGTCTGTCCGCCCGCACGTCACTTGCGCCCTCTTTCTCTCTCTCTCTCCCTTCCTCGTCTACCCGACGACTTGGCTTGTCACCTCCAGCCACTAGCTTTGTGCTGATCTGTGCGCTACCTCGATAAGGAGACGCACAAGCACAGCAATCATAAACCTTACCCCCGAATACACACGACTCAAAGTGTACACCTCAGCTACCATGGACGTTCTAGACGTGAGTTACACCCACTCCTTTCCATCCTTTGCAGGGCTAGGCTCCCTTCTCCCTTCTCCCTCCTTCCTCTCCACTGCACATTCAAAAGCACACCATACTCCTCCTCCACCCTTCCACGTATCCCCTCTACCACCTTCGTAAACACTTGCCACCCTACCTCATCTTCCACCCTCTCCCTCCCTGTCTTCCAGCCCGACACTTTTGGGCTTTTTTTGGCCTTCTTTGCTTCTTGCCGAACCCGATCACGTGGGGGCGGTGCGACCACACAACACTTGTTGTCCCGAAGGCCCGAAGGCTTGCTACTTTCTCTATGCCTACCCTACCACTCTCCGCCGACTCTTCCTTTTTCGAATTTGACCACAATGGTGGTCAACTTGCCCCACTAGCCTGCCTCGCTTCTCCCATTGTACTGACCTCGTCTCTGCCCCGGCACCACACCCGTATCCCCGCGTCGCCGATTTCTTCACCCGATTCTCCGTACCGTCGTCCCCCGCCTCCCACCACCCATTTGAAACCCCAGCTTGTCAACGACAACAACCAAGTCGGACCCGGCCACGACTTCCTCGTGCGCCCCTTTGTCTGCAAGTTTGACCACTGCGACCGCGCTTTTGCGCGCAAGAGCGACCTTGCACGCCACTTCCGCATCCACACAAATGAACGGTTAGTTGTTATTATGTTTGCCGCCGGCGAGTTGCTTTCTAACGTTTGCAGGCCATTCATCTGCACCTTCCGCGGTTGTGGCAAGGCCTTCATCCAGCGCTCAGCCTTGACGGTTCACACCCGTGTTCACACTGGCGAGCGTCCCCACCACTGCGAGACCTGCAACAAGGCGTTTGCCGACTCTAGCTCGCTCGCTCGCCACCGCCGCATTCACACGGGCAAGCGTCCATATGGCTGCAAGGTCCCCGGCTGCGGCCGCCAGTTTGCGCGTCGCAACACATATCTCAAGCACTTCAAGAGGCAGCACCCGGACCTTCCTCCTCCGACGTCCAGCTCCGTACGGGCCCTTCACATCCCCCCCTTCCGTAACGGCCCTCAGCCCTTTCTCACCCCCGGCGGGTCAGCCGTCAACTCTGGCAGCGACAACCCCGAGTACGGAACCCCTCCCTCTGGCAGCGGTCACCCCCACTCCTTCGCCGCCTCTCACCCGCCAGAGGGCGCGGCGTACGTCTACAACGGCGGATACGTCAACGGGCAGCTCCACAGCAGCCAACTTGCCGCCTCTGCCAACAACGTCCGCCCCTACTTCCACCAAGGCCACTCGGAAGGGCAAGGCCAAGGCGGCCCCGGCCTCTCCCACTCAGGAGGTCCAGACTCAAACCAGGGCGGTCAACCGGGCCAGGGTACGTGCAACCTGCTTCTGACTTGGATAATTGTTTGCTGACCTCGCCAGGCTCCATCCCCTACGGAGACCCGTCCTCCCAAAACGGTAACCTTGGCATCGGCGGCCAGGAGTACGGCAACGACCAGTCGGTCTTCTCATACCAGGACAACCCGATCCCGCGCGGCCCGGGTGGCGCAGTCATGAGCAACGGCAATGTGCCCTTCTATTTCAAGCAGGAGCCAGGCATGCGCCCCTTCCCCTCTGATGCTCAGCATGTTGGCATGCTTCCGCAGGGTCCTTGGGGCGGTGTGGGCGGAGGCTTTGCTCCCGGCCAGTTAACTCTCCCACCTATGCCGTCGCAGCTTCCACTCCAGCCGTCGTACTATCAGAACCTGCAGACGATGGGTGGCCCCGCCGTCAAGGTCGAGCCAGGCAAGGCATCTGGACCACGCGTTGGCCAGTCTCCGCACTCTGAGCGCGCCGCCAGCCCCGATCTTGTCGACATGAACAATGGCGTCCCGTCGATGAAGTTCCCGAACTCGGCCAACTACGCCATGCCCTTCCCTTCTGTCGACGCACACGGCCACATGTCGTCACCTCTCACGGCCGCATCCATGTCGGCCCTCCCCAGCTCCCAAGGTGCCCCTGGTCCTCCCCCGGCTATGCAACGGTATCACTCGGCGCCCGGTGGCACCGTTCCAACGGTCAACCACAGCTGGAACAACATGGACTCTTTCAAGGGCGGTGCCCCATACGGCGACAATCGCCCTCCCATCCGACGTGTTGCCAGCGCAACGACTGGCCACAAGTGGGAGAACGAGGAGCAGAACGCCCACGGCAGCTTGTCTGACGGTGAGGCTGAAGGGTCCCGCAACAAGGACAACACACCCAACAACGGCACTACGGTTCCTCCCAAGGCCATCGGTGGTGAATGGGGCATGCCCCCCAACAATTACGCCAACGTCCCTGGAGCCCGCCCGAACCAGTTCCGGTTCTCGCCTTCTGGGTCGAACGTGTCTTCGGCATCGTCTCTGCTCAACGTCACGCAGACCCCACAGTCCTTGCCCCCGATCAGCATCTTCCCTGGCGGCGGCAATGGTGTCAACCAGTCGCAGATGAACGGCTACTACTCTCCGCACCAGACCATTGGAAATGGTTGGGCTAGCGTTCCCTCCAAGGAGCAGCCGATGCTATCGACGCCCAACATGATCAACCGAGCACCCATGTTTGCCCCCTCGCACCCCGACAACGAGGCCAACGACCAGAGCTCAATTACGCTCCCAACACCACCCAAGCCCCATGCGCCGGCTATGCGTGACCGTCAAGCGAGTGGCGTCTCTGCTGTGGGCCTTGGTATCGCCAACGTCAACTTCCACGACCGCGAAGGCTCGGCCGAGGACGAGAAGGCGTGGAGTCCGTCGGACGACGGGTCGTTTGAGGGCGAGGACGAGGTAGACTCGGACGACTCGGACGGAGCCGGCGATGACGACTGGGATGACGACTATGTGCTTGGTGCCAAGCCCAAGCGCAAGACGAGCACTGGCAAAAAGGGCTCCAAAGGACGTAATGGCTCGCGGGTCATCTCGCGTCCCGCCCCAAAGGCTGGCGCTCGTCGGGTTGCGGCTTAAGTGCCCCGTTCGTTAAAATCGCCTGCGGGCGACATTGGCGCTGCGCGCTGCCTAAGCTTTCGTCTCCACTCTGCGCGCGGCTTCCCCCGTTCCGCCTTCCGTCTTACTTTCTACCACACACGCTACTCGCGCCCAAGTTGTCCCCGAACCCCAGAATGTACGAACCCGAAGAATCCGACTCAAGTCTCCTCCAAAACTCACTCGCCAGTCGCCACAGAGCAATCCCATGCCACGCCCACCTCCGCCTGCGGCGGCCACGATCTCGTCCCATCGCCTGCCATTCGTCATTCTCAGCCCCGCTGCCATCATACCCCCAGTCGCCACCTCACACCGAGTGCGCGCAAATGTCCGTTCAGCACTACCCAAGTCGATACGAAATACCCCCGGTAGAATCTCCAACCCAACTTGTTGATGACCAACTACCAGCCCTCGTCCCAGGTCTCTCTGTGAGACTCTTATATTGTTTGACCTGCCAAGGTTGTCAGGCCCACTGTGTATAGCTAAGATGTGACGAGGTTTAGGATGCCAAATACCACAGAGCAGAGCGTGAACGCTCCGGCGTGAGGCCAAGACTGATTGAATGCAAACTTGAAGTTGACAGCGAGTTTGACAAACCAAAACGCGGGCGAGGAGTCACTATTGAAGCGAGCATGCCAAACGAGGTCATGAGGCATGACGAGTTGGCTATGAGGTGAGCAGAGGGAGAGCTCGGTCAGAGTTGACGCGTGTCTGAAAGATCGACGCCAGAAGCAACAACACAACGACTGTACAGCCGCGACAGTGGCAGGATTCGAAGCTCAAGATCACCTCTTCACCAACGATGTCAGTGCCGAGGGCACGAATCGTTCACAAGGCAAAAAGCTTCTCCGCCAGGGAGTCGAACCCTGCTCTATCGCGATCTTTCTATTGAAAGGCTCTCTCTTGAGAGGCGATTATACTAACCGATATACTAGCGAAGATGTTGACGAGAGCGACGAGCACAGAAGGGGCGGTGGCGAGGGACGTCAAAATGATGGTGAGCGGCATAGTTGGCGAAACTAGTCGAGGATCATGGTCATCATGGTCATGTTTAAAGGTGTCTAGAAGACAGTGGTGGGGTGGTTCTCCTCCATGGCACGAATATGAGGTTCTGGATGGAATGAAGACGTCGCGCGCATGTGCCACTTTCGTGCACAAACTTTATTGCTCTTGGTACACCCGCAACGTCCAGTGTTTTTCAACACGCTTCAGTCTGGGACATATCGTGCCGCCACCTTGAGCTCGAACACGGATTGATCGGTCCCATTATGCACATGCGTGTGCTTATTCTGCACTCGACGCCCTGGAAAGTCGATGTGCACCCGCCCAAGCACAATGGCTCCCCTTTACTCTTTACACTTTGTGGCACCCTTTGTGCTGTACCCAAGTGTCCAGCACCCAGGACAAACGTCATGCTCCTTCCCTCAAGAATTGCTTCTGCCACATTTCAATGCACAACTATGCTTGCAATAAGACCCAATGGTCGACTTATAAAACGTATGAACGGAACACAAAACCCCCTCGCGCCCATGCCTAGTACTTTTCCTCGTCGTGGGGGAGCACCGCCTTGACGGGCTGGTCGCGACCTGCCTGGCGGTCGACGTCTGCAAAGGCGTGACCAGCAGGCTCGTTGAGGTGCTTGAAGAAGACGGGGAAGATGATTGCGCAGATGAGACAGCATGCTGCGACGGGAATGTAGGGCCAGATGAGGTTGGGGTCGGTGATGGCAGCCGAGCACGCGAGAGAGATGGCTGCCGAGATGGCGCTGGAAAAGAGACAGATTGCGTAGACGAGACCCTTCATGCGTGCGGGGGCGCGGGTGTATGCCAGCTCGTAGCCGGTGACCATGACAAAGAGCTCGCCGACGGCGGGGATGACATACTGCGGGATCAACCAGGCGAGGGAGACGGGCGAGACGTTGTCGCACGTCGTCGAGTGCCAGCCACACGGCGACGTCTCGTAGATGCGCCACTGGACGAGCGCACCGATGATCATGGTGATCATGCCGAGGATAAAGCCGATGCTGAGACGCGTCATAGGCTTGATCGGGTAGCCGATCCGCTCGAAGAAGGGGTACACGCCCCAGGTAAGGATTGGTGTGGCGACAATGATGGCCAGGCTGGGGTACGTCAGATATGTGCGGAGGCGGAGGTAGTACTAAGGCCAAACTCACGAGTTAAAGTTGTTCATAATGTCGTTGGGGATACCGCCGAGCTTCATGGCAACAGACATGTCGTTGAGCTGGTTACCGATACCGCCGTCGGCGAGGATGAAAATGGGCGTGAGGAAGAAGACGACGCAGGACGCGGCCGTCATGCGGAGCTCTTCGACAAACATGTCGTCCCAGAAGACCTTGGTCTCGTCGACGCGGCCCTCGGTCTCGAGAATGTACGACGGCTTGGCCTTGTCCCAGAACCGGTCGCCGCCCTTGAAAATGTCGCTCCACGACGCGCGCTTGAAGAGCATACCCATGACCTTTGCAGCCTCGATGACGACCGAGCCCTGGGGCGGCGCCTTGTACGTGCGCTTGTAGAGGACGGCGAGGACAATGGGGCAGAACATGTACACAATGCCCGGGAGGAGGTAGGCGAGCCAGAAGCCTACGAGGCGCTCAGAGTACGACGTGGCGATGGCGAAGAAGGCGCCGACGTTGATGGCCCAGTAGAAGATGAGACTGGGGTCAGTTTAGAACTATTGTGCTTGCTCAAGGTCAGTTTCCTCCCGACTCACAGGTAGCGCGTGACGGTGGTCTGGGGGTCGACGATGACGCGGTTGCCCTTCTTGTCGACCCCGATGGTGGGCCTCTTGACTGGCGACTGGTCGCAGAGGAGGGGACCGAGCGAGGCCTTGATGAAGCCCGACGCGAAAGCGAGAATGAGGACGGCAATGATAAAGGCGGCAAACGCGTGGCCGCCCGCAATGACCGAGGGGATGGCAGGGATGACGAGGAGAATGTGCGCAATAACACCGACGAGCACACCGACCGTGATGGTCTTGTACCGCCCCCAGTACGTGTCCGACACGATACCGCCAAGAATCGGCGTCACGTACGCGAGAAAGGTAAACGTCGAGCCCACCGCAGACGCCGACACGGACCCCATCCCCAGCGCACCCGGCGACTGGTCCATGCCCGCCGCGCCCTTGGCAACAGCACCAGCACCGTTACCCCCGGCAGGCAGCGGCTTGTTGATAAAGTTTGCAAAGATCTGCTGGCAGCCAAAGTACGACGCGCGCTCGGACAGCTCGATAAAGCACAGCGCAAACGCGGCAAACTTGAGCGGTGCGGGCACCCTGCGAGAGTCAGCATTGCGCATCACCGGGCATCACACCGGCGCAAATGTGGCGGTCACTCCTCCGGCGGTAAACGGAAGGGTGGGAGGGGCGGTTTCCTGAGTTGGGGTTGTGGCGCGCCCCCATTGCGTAGCCTAGGTGCTGGAGCACTGGCCGCCACATCCCCATCTACAGTACATCCACATCCGGCGCCCAGCTCGCCTGTACGCACTTTTTCAACGTGCTCATCTCCTCCTCGGTGGGGTACTCGGCCTCGCCGTCGCCGTTGATGCCGTGCGCAGCGTAGATCTCGGCGTCGGCAGCGTCGCTCTTGTTGTCCTTGCCAAAGGCGTGCTCGTGCTCGTGGGCCGCCGCGATGCCCGACGGTGGCAGCGGCGCCGACTCAAAGTCGATGTTGGTGTGTGGTGCTGCCATGTTAGCAAACACGGAAGTATACACAAAGTATGCCACTCGGTTGCGTTTGGGCTATCCAACACTGAACAAGCCCCCATTGCAGGCTCGAGTGTACTCACTGCTCATGGTGTGGAGCGAGCTGCTGGAAAAATGTCAACTGTGGGGGAAACGGCGTCGACTTCCGCTAGCCTTGACCTTTATTCCCGGGGAACCCTCCAGAGTACTGCGCTCTTCGCTTGACAAAGTGCAATCTGCCGAGCATGACGAGCTCGAGTCGAAGCAGCAAGGAGCGAATGAACTGCTCGGAATAGTCGCAGCTGCTAATCGCCCTGTGCGCAATGTCGCGATAGCATCGGAGAGCTAGCAGAGTCCTAAACCCGGTGGGATGGAAGACGGGGACCACTAGTTTGTTTTGGCTTTGTTGCACCATCGCCGACAGCGTGGTACCCAGTACCCACGGCCCACTGTCAGCTGCTCGCGTGCAACATGTGGTGCCATCAGCCACACTTTGGTCGTCTAGCGCCACGGCTCCTGAGAACCATATGCTCGGCCTCAGGGAGAGCGACAATCAAGGCCATGTCCGTGTACGCCGTGTACGAGATCTGGAGCGAGCGGCGTCGTCTTTGGGTCCAGAAGACGTTAATGTTCCTGCAGTGTCCGCGATTGTCCAGGATGCGCAGACGCGACCCACATGGGTCGCCGAGACACGCCCAGTGGCGTGGACTAATGTCGATCCCAAAGCATTAGAAACGACCACGTCAGCCCGAAATTTTTCTAATGGTCCACATTAGGAAACCTCGGCCTGTTCTCGGCCGGGACGAAAATAACTCGTACCGGAAAAGGGCCGAGCGCTAGTTCCAGGGGCGTTAAGGGGGCGCAGAAGGGCGAGGTACTAAGTATAGAACGGTGCACCACGAGGTTTGTAGACATCTTTCCTGGATGAGGCCCGCACAGAAGACTCGCTTGAGCCCATTGTATCCCAGCGTTTCGATCACGACTTGTGCTCGCTGCGGTCTTGGATCTCGGCACCACCAAAGACAACGCGACAGTCCGGAAGATCGGAATCGTGCTCGAGATGAAGTAGGCCACAGCCAACAGATATCGTCGTTGGCGGGCTTTCTCAAATGCTTTCCCCAACGTCGTCGTCCTCGTCGAACCACGCGTCTCGTCTTCCAATCACCATGAGACGCAGCCCCATTGGCACTAGGGGCGGCACCATGGCCACTAGCCATGTGCCGCGATAAGATGCGCAGGCACCATCGCCATGTCGTAATGACCCCCAGTATACCAGCAAGCGATGTTGCCGACGAGCTCAGCGCACACTCTTTCCGCGCCACACTAGCCACACAAAGGACACCGTCGGTCGTCGAGACCACCGCGGCCTCTCGGGCACTTGATATGCGGCGTCAGACGCGCTCGGCCCCATCGTTCTCGACACGAGACACATTCCACGCACCACGCGTCCTCACTGTGGTCACGCCCGACGTCGCTGCGCACTGCACTCGCCATCTTCGGGTACCTCGTAGCAACAGTGTACTTCTCGTCTTCCGTACCTCCACCTGGCCCCACAAGGTCCCTCGGCTCGGGCCGATCGCACCGAGGCCGTGCAGGACCACCTAACACCAGAACTCGCGCGGGGCGACGTGGGGACGTAAATAGGGAGGTGCATGTGGGCCTCCGGACGGCACTTGCTCATACTCGGAAATACGCTGCTTCTAGGGCAGGTGGGATATTGGGTCGGACATTGGAACGAGGCGGGGAGCTAGCGGCTCCCTACTAGTGCAGTCACGTTTCATGATCGATTGCATTGGGTTGGTCGTGACGTACCGGACCGGATGTTCCAAGCGTGGAAGTGTGACGTTGTAGTCGTGAGACGAGTTCGTCTCGTTAGCCAAACTCGGCGCAGAACCTTCTGCCCTCGGCGCAAGACTACTGCCTGATCTGCATCATATAATGCCTGTCCGGTGGCGCGAGGACGCAGATCCATTCGTGAAAGTCAATCAGCCACCTCGGTCCGTCATCTGCCACCAGGCTGTTACATACCTCCGACCACATGGCGCGGTACATACAGGTCAATGTGGTACGTCTCACCTGGCACAGAGGATAAAGCGACCATTCTCGCAGGCTGGATTACCAGTCTGAGCAGCGCGTCATTTTCGGAGAAATGAGTAATAGGATATCAGGAATGCACGGTATTTGGCGTGAACCACATCCAATTGGCTCGACGGGCACAATGGTCTGCGAATTGATGTTGGTGGTGCTCGGTGTGCTGTTGGCTGTACATGCCGTGGACCAACAGTCGGCCCAGCCAGGAGCACTGCGATCGGATGACAGGACGGCCGGGATGACTTACCACCCAGACCGATCACGCGACGTCTAAAAACCCTTGACCAGTTCCACCCCTTGTTCGTGACCTTGAATCCCATGTACGTCAGCAGGCATTGACATACAGAGCACGGCTGCTATCGAGGATGTCCAAGTGGGTGTCGGCCACATCCTAGGTGGCAGCAAAACCATGGGCCTCACCGGCGCACGCAACGAACCCTTGGCCAGCCTCCAACGACTTAGTATCCAAGCAATGAACATTTGCATCGCCAGACATGCAGATCAACTCTTCCTCTTTCGCCAACTCCCCTACCTCTCATGCAAGGTAGTACCTATCGCCAATATGGCCCATGCCAGGCCTGACGACCCACGCCACCTTCTCGGTCGTGAGTCCGCTCTCCTTGACGCCGAGGATGTCTTCGTCGTCGTCACTGCCGGGGTCGGGTGTGGGGATACCCTCGTTTTCGGGCAGGTCGTGGTGGTGTGCCGAGCGCACGAGGCGGGTCTGCGTCTTGCGCACGGCCTGGACGCCAGCGTTACCCGGGCATTCGGCGCGCGCCACGAGGCGGACGGCCAGGTCGGCATCGCCTGCTGCCTCGCCTCGTGTTCCACCCGGGCCCATCGGGAAGTGTACCTCGGCCAGGTCGCCGTCGATCGCCGCTGTCACTATCCGGACGCGCGGGAAGGCACGGCGGACCGTCGTGACTGCCTGCCGGGCAATGAGGAAGGCTAGGAAGGTGATGTTGGATTCTGGAGTTAGTGGTGGTAGTGAGGAGAGACAGGCGTCCGCAAGGGAACGAAGCGAAGTACAGGAGGCAAAAATAATGGCGCCGTGTAACAAGGCTGGGCTGTCGTGAGGGCATGGCGCCGGCCGATAGTCGCGAGAGGTGGACCTCGAGGAGCTTGACTACGAGACTTGTGACTCAGGGAACGACGATGAACAGCAATGGCAGGTTGAGTAGAACCGACAGAGGAACACACCAAGAGGAAAAATCAGTGCGGGACCGTTGTCCCGAAAGGACTGCTGCTCGTCGCCTACCCCTGCACCGAAACGCAAGCTCGATTGGGGCACCAGCCTGGCAAGGCTGTCACGGGTGCGGGTAAGCTAGTCATGCAACCCCCATCGCTGCCAACCTGCTCCACACGGCCAATGATTTGGAACGCTATCTGCACATTTGACCCCCATTGCGCACCGCTTCGATTAAGCAACCCCCGGTCGGTGACCAACACGACTGCACCAAGGAGCAATCTCCAATTTGGCCTCTGAACACACTGGCCACAGCCGCAGCAACAAAGACCACACAGCCAAGTGTACCAAGACAGTGCCACAGCGAGGGGCACAGCAGGGGTGCGCCGCGAGGGGCGCGCAGAGAGGAACAACAGCAAAAACAGCAGAAAACAGAGAAACGTTGGATACACACCTGGTACACCGTGATCGAGGAGGACGCGAATTGCCATCACTGCGTGTCAGCGGGGCCAACAAAGAGCCTGGGGTTGGACTGCAAATTGCCCAATTGTCCACATATCCTGCTCGGGGTTGCCACAATTGCGCAACCAACTCACAAGCAGCTGCGCCTGTGCCCATTTGGGAGTCGAGGAGCAGGACCTGGGTGTTCTTCGCAGTCTCGTGGCTCTGGATGGCGTGTGGGAGTGTCGAGCTGAGGAGGAGTGGCTCGCCCGACGTGGGGTCGGACTGGATAAGGAGGCTACCGAGGGGCACATCGCGGATGACGCGGCGGAGGCCGTGCGAGAATGGTCCGCCGGAGCGCATGATTGAGACGCCGACCAGGGTCTGGGTATCATCAGCATACCGACAGGGTTGAATACTGCGCGATGTGGGCATATCGTTCCCCGTTTCCAGACGTCTGCATCACGGGGTACGCTGATGTGTCCATTTAACTGCCTCGTTCTTGGGACTTTGCCATCGTGTTGTCCAAGCGACAGCGCCACAATCTCCACACTCACCTCGTCGCAGTTCGCAACGCCGTGGAACGGAATGCCCGTGGCAGTGACAATATCCTTGCTGCCATGTGGGAGGAAGGAGAGCGCATACTCGCAAATCAGCGTTGCGAGACGGTCGGTGTAGAAGATGAAGTCGCTACGCTTGGTGGTTTCATCGCGAAGGATCGTCATGATGCCCTGGCAGGTCAGCATCTGGAGCAAGTTTGCGCACCTACTTTAAGCTGCGAGGTCTGAGGAAGACAGTGGACGCTCTCGTTGATATCTTCTGCTGGGATAAGGGTGAGGTCGCGTCGGAAGTGCATCGCACGCGCGTCCAGCTGTCGCTGGATATGCGTGACGATGAGGGAGACGGCAGTCGTGTTGTTGTACCCGGGGACAATCTGCAATTAGCGAATGCACAGTGTGGGTATGACAGAAAACTCACAATATCCGCATACTTGGAGGAGGGTTGGACGAAATTGTCATAGCTGCTCTTCACAAAGCGCAGGTACTGGGGTGTCAGGTGTGACTAGCGTCTCAACCCACCTGGTCAATGATACCCTCGACATCACGTCCACGCTCCTTTACGTCTCGCCTGATCCGTCGGGCGAGCATCACGTCCGAGTCACAGTTCTTGTCGTCAGCTGGCACAAAAGGTCGGAGAGGTGGGAGACGTACGACAAAGATCTTGAGGTCGTACAGGTCACGCATCTTCGGGTCGTGCAGAGCCATAATGCCCTCGCTGGCAGTGAGCGCGCTGGTCATTGTTGCCAGCTACTTACACAATGATAACATTTGCCCCGTACAAATACTTTTTCTCGGGCATGCGTTCTGCCGTGAGTTGGGCCCGTTCGGTGAGTGGTTGTGTTGGGTTATAGACCAATGGTGTAAGGTAACTCACGGTGGTGGGCAAATGAGTAGATGGGAATCTATTATCAGCGCAAGACGTCACATCACTGGTCTCACCTCCGTAGAACGGCCGTGCTTCAGGTCATCAAGACACTGGCGTCAGCGGTGCCAACGAGGGGCCGTGGCGGACCTTGGCAAAGAGCTCCATGTCGATCGAGTTTGGGTGGTCTACAGTCAGTGGAGCTGGGGGGAGGAGAGCACGAGCCGATCACCCGTGATCACTGTACGGAGAAGAACTTACCAAAGTCAAGGTTACTCGCAAAGGCCTGCTCAACCTCCTCGGGTGTGTGTTGTTTGTAGAACGCGTCCTGGGACAGAATGAGGACGGTGGGGATGTGGTCGAGTGCCTTGCAAACCTCGCGCGCAACCGTCGTCTGGACATTAGCCCAGCCCAATTCACAGGCGATCAGTGCAAGCACCACGACTTACCTTGCCAGACGAGCTGCCACCAGCAATGCCAATAACTTAGGCGTTCATAACCTTGCCGTCCGGCGTGTACCAAGGAGCGCGGCCATGAGACGCCATGACCACATTCTTGTGGCGGTACCGCTGCCCGCGGTCAAAAGGGCTGTCCGTGTCGGCCATGGTGTGTGTGTAGTTTGCTGTGTGTAACACAAGAAGCAAGAGTAGAGCTGTAGTCGGTGCTTGGAGGGATGAGTGAGTTGAGCTTGGCCCGCTGCAAGATAGCACCCGACGGTAACGGACGCGGTGCCAAGGAGGGCACACCAATGACGCGTGTGGTGGGTCTCACATGCCTGGAACCGAAACGCAAGGAGACGCCACCTCGCGTGGATGCCACGTTTTTGGTACAGTTTGGTTCCGCGCTCAGTTGTCCGTCGCGTTCCGGGCGTCAACAAGAGGCACGCCGCACAATGTGACGCGCATTGATGCCACCCACCCAACACTCGCTCCCAACACAACCCATCGCACATCGCCATCGACATCACCACATTGATATCTCCATTCGTCCACTTGTTACAACCCCCAACGCGCCCCGCGCAACCCTACTTTGCGCGTCACCTCGTCCCGCATTGCCCCCCGACACGCGCGCGCCGCGACCTAGCCCATCATGGACGGCGAGCCGCCTCAGGAGGAGGACTTTTCGACCATTCCCCTCGTCGAGCGTAGCACGCACAAGGTGTGTCTCGTGACCAGTGCTTGCCATGTCCAAAGCAACAGTGATGGAAGCCATCAACAGAGCGATATTGGTACCGCACACATTGTTCACTGGTGTTGCGTTCAGAGTCCAAGCTGTTGCTGCTTCCGAAGACTGTTTGGGCGGCGAAACGAATCAATGCCGAGAACCGGAGTGCGACTGATGCTGACGCACGGCCCAGAACTGGAAAGCGCGTCTGTCTGCATACAACGAAGTGATTGCAAAGTCGGCCAAGACAGCGTCAGATACCGACCCATTCTTCAAGCCATATGTCACTGATGGCGGCCTGCTGTGAGTGTCCACTTGAGTCGCCATCACACCACCTGCAGTGATGGCCGGTACAGTTTGCCGCACTGAGAGATGCCAAACAAGTATAGAGCTGACACCATTGCAGTAGGAAGTGGTGCCTCGACGCCAATGCCGTCGCGCAGGAGAAGGGCATCGAGGCCGTGCTCGCGATTGTCACGAACAGCGGAGAGACGAGCGCCCGGTGAGTTTTGCTCACGTCGTATGCAACACAAACATAGTGCTGACGCCACAGCTTGAGACCAGATATCGTCCCCGCACTCGTCGACAAGGCCCTCGGCAATTCGCGTGCGGGCACGCGTAAGAAGGGCATTGACCTCTGCGCCATGTTTGTCGAGGTGGAAAACACAGGAGACGGTGTTGTTGGCGACCTGTTGCCAGGACTCGGCGCCAAGCTGCCCAAAGCCGTTGCTGGATGTGTCGCATGTTTGAAAGAGATTACAGAGTGAGTTGTGAGATGTCGGGGTAACGCCGTGCTTACACCCAGGTCGTTTGGAGTGCCTGCTCTTGGGAACGTCAAGCCTCTGCTCAAGGTGCTGCCGAAGATCTTTGGCCACTCGGACAAGAATGTCCGTGCCGAGGGAACAGCCCTCACGCTCGTGCTCTACACCTACCTTGGCCCTGCTCTCATGCCTGCGCTCGCCGATCTGAAGCCAGTGCAAGTCTCCGATCTTGAGAAGTCTTTCAAGATGCTTGAAGGCGAAGGCAAGGGTCCTGGATCTGGCAAGCCACAACGATGGACGCGCAAGGCGCAGCGCGATCGGGAAGCAGCGGCAGACGACGGCGGCGGCGACGACGGTGGGGTAGAAGAAGAGGAGGTTGCGGCCATCGACCCTCTATCCCTCTTGGACCCTGTCGATGTGCTCGCCTTGTTCCCCAGCGACGTGATGGAGCGTCTTGCGTCGTCCAAGTGGAAGGAACGGCTCGAAGCGTGCGAGGAATGCAACAAAGTTCTCGCCCAGCCACAGAACGCTCGCATCTCGGACGCCAACACTGGGGCATACGGCACACTTGTTCAAACCCTCGGCACAAAATGCCACAAGGACGCGAACGTCAACGTCGTCATGGAGGCGGCAAAGCTGCTCGAGGGGCTTGCGCGCGGCCTGGGCAAGTCGTTTGGCCAATTCCGCGGCGTCACTATGACCGGGTGTCTGGAAAGATTGAAGGAACGCAAGGCGTCGGTGGTCGAGGCACTCGGCAAAGCGCTTGACGCCATCTTCCTCACAGTGAGTTTCAACGCTTAGGAGGCCGCTGATCATGCAGACTACGCTCCAAGACATTGTGGAGGATGTGCTCACTGCCCTCAAGTCGAAGAACCCGCAGGTCAAGTCTGGCACGCTCAATTTTTTGCATCGGAGTCTAACGATGACACTCGACGCGCCGGGCAAGGACCAGGTCAAGCCTATGGCCGAGGCACTCGTCGCACTGCTATCCGACAGCGCCGAGCCAGTACGCACAGCGGCCGCCGAGTGTCTTGGCACGATGATGAAGATTCTTGGAGAGCGCGCGTTCAACCCCTACATCGAGAACGTGCCCGAGCTGCAAATGGCCAAGGTCAAGGACGCCTTCTCGCGCGCAGAAATTCGGTACCGTCCAGGAGGACCGAAGAAGGCCGCAGCTGGCCGTGCACCAGGCAAGGCAGTTCCCCGAGCAGCGGCCAAGCCAGCAGCTAGTTCTGGCCCGTCCTCTGCGCGGCAATCGCCAACAAAGCCAGCCCCAGCTGCATCGTCGTCACCGCCCATCAAGTCATCCGGCAAGTTTGACAATGATGCCCTCGTCGACGAATTCGCGCCACCCAAGCGTGGGCCACCCGCGCGGTTCCTCAAGCCTAAGGCAGCCCCAGCTGCTGATGCCGACGACGAGCCCCTGATGGACGCCATGGCGCCACCTAAACGCGGCCCACCAGCACGTTTAATGCGGCCAAAACCAGCCCCCGCAGCGGACGACGGCGAGACATTAATGGACGACACTGCTCCGCCTGCTCGCGCCCCACCTGCACGATTTGCACGACCAAAGCCTGCACCGGCCGATGATGGCGAGTCGTTGATAAGCGACGTCGCCCCTCCTGCACGTGCACCGCCGGCGCGCTTCGCCAAGCCGAAAACCGCTGCATCCTCGGAATCGGGATCGGGTCGATCCTCTCCTGTAAAGGGTGGGCCTCCACGAGCCGCTGCACCAAAGGCAGCAGCACGACCTGCGGCTGCGGCGGCCAAGCCAGCGCCTGCAGGAAAACCAGGCGCAGCCAAGGGCCTCGCCACATCACCATCGGAGCCGGTCAAGTACCGTTACTCTCCGGAGGAGGCCATGGCTCGTGCCGAAGAGGCGATTCCAGAAGGATATCGCACAAAACTGGCCGATTCAGCGTGGAAGGTCCGTCTCGAGGCCGCCGATGAGATGGTCAAGTGGGTTGGCGAAGAAGGGGGCGAGGAGGTCGACAGCGAAGTGATGATGCGCTTCCTCTGCAAAGTACCGGGATGGGGCGAGAAAAACTTCCAGGTAAGTGCCACCGATTGTCGTCCTGTGCTGAGCATCTCAGGTATCTGGCAAGCTCTACCAGGTCATGGCCTTGATGGCTGAGAAGAGCCCAACGTTCGGCAAGCCTGCAGCATCGCTCATCGTCGGTCCATTGACGGATAAACTCGGCGACATGAAGCTCAAAAAGCCCGCAGGCGAGGCCCTTACAACGATTGCGGAGAAGACTTCCTTGGCGTTTGTGCTCGCACAATGTAAGGTTTTGCATGTTGGGCACGGGACTGACACACAGCGTACGAGTCCATGACAAAGCAGAAGGCACCAAAAGCCCAGGCAGATGCGCTCACGTGGATCAAATCGCAAGTAATCGACTTTGGCATCGCAGGCATCCCTCTGCGCGACCTCATCTCCTTTGTCAAGAACGCCCTTGGTTCACCCAATGCTCTAGTGCGCTCTAGTGCGACGGCGCTGCTCGTGCAGGTCAAGATCTTTGTCGGTGGCGGTAAGTTTGTCATGCGAAACGCCATGCTGACTCCACAGATATCTCTGGCTTCATTGAGGACCTCAATCCGCAGCTGCTCACGACGATTAACAAGGAGTTTGACAAGGTCGATGGCCAGACGCCACCCGAGCCTACCCGCACACAGGCTGACCTCAAGGAGGTTGCCAGCAGTGGAGGTAAAGGCGGAAAGGGTGGCGGTGACCCGCTCGACGAGCTCATTCCGCGCGTCGACCTCGACAAGATTGTTGGGCAGACGTCTGTCATCAACGACTCCAAGAGCGATGCGTGGAAGGTTCGCAAGGAGGCGTTTGAGGCGTTGAGCGGTTTACTGGATGTAAAGTCCAACCAACGGCTCAAGCCCAACATGGGTTAGTTCTGCTGTTTGGATACCAACTGACATTGCAGGTGAGATTGGTACCGTGCTCAAGAAGGCAATGGCCGACACCAACCTGTCGGTCAAGATGCTAGCGCTTGGCATCATCACCAAGATTGCCACGGGCATGGGCCAGCCATTCGACAAGTACTGCCGTATACTGGTTGCTGCCGTGGCGAGTGTCTGTGCCGATCAGAAGGCTACCACTCGAAACATGGCCATCACTACTCTCACAGCCATTGCCGACACGTGCGGATCGCTCGACCCAATGTACAGCGGAATCGGCACCAGCTTGGAGAGCACGAACCCAGCACTCCGTTCATCTGTCCTGGGGTGGGTTGCAGAACGCCTAAAGGCCCAAGCGCCCACCTCGTCGTCCGACCTGGCTCCTCTTGCTGCTCCTGTCATCTCGTGCCTCGAAGACCGTAACGGCGATGTGCGCAAGGCCGCCAGTGCCGTCCTGCCCTTTGTCGTCGCGCGTGCTGGCTACAGCTTTGTCTTGGACCAGACTTCAAACCTCAAGCCGGCTTCCAAGGCAACAATTGTGCCCCTCATTAACAACGCACGCGATGCGGCCGGCGGCTCTGAGACTGCGGAGCCTGCCAAACCGGAGCGACCGGCAAAGGCTGCTCCCACCGCAGCGCCTCGAGCAGCCAAGGCGCCAGCGGGAAAAGCCCCACCCCCTACGCCCCGTGCTGGGTCAGCTGGCATTGTCAAACCGTCTATTCCCCCGCCTGGACGGTCCCTGGCCATGAAGGCACTGTCGTCGGCTCCTACCTCGCGCCCACTGTCCAGTGCTAGCAACGAAAACGGCTTTGGTGGTGGCTTTGGTATCAAATCCCGCCTTGCTCCTCCCCGATCCGCATCTGCTGCCACCATGGCTCCGCCTGCAGCACGAGTGGAAACACCATCTGGGCGCACTGTCCCGTTCCTCACCAGCGAACCCGGACCGCGTGGGAGCCGCTCAAGGCGCGACGCATCACGCTGGTCCCTCGACGCAGGAGCGCGCGCTGACATGTACGACTACCTGCATGCGCAAATGGAGCCACATGTAAACCCCGACATCCTCACACTGTTGTTCAGCAAGGACCACCGCGCCGAGGAGGACTTTATGGCTGCGCTGGCTGTGCTTGCCGAGTTCTACGATGCGGAGACGTCGCCCTCGTTTGGCCTGCCTGTTGAGGACGTCGAATCGGTGCAAGTCGCCAACGTCGACCTCGCGCTGAAGTACGCTGCTCTGCGTCTGCTGTCAAACAACACGCAGCTTGCCAACCGATGTCTCGAGGTCGTGTCCAACGTCCTCGACACGCTGTCGCGGCTAGGTGAGCGTCTCACCGACGTCGAGGTCAAACTCTTTGTCCCAGCACTCGTAATGAAACTCGGCGATGCCAAGTTTGGCCCTCGCCTCGCGCCCATCTTCGAGGGTCTTGACAAGATCATCCCGGCCTCCCAGGTCGTACAGCTCCTTGCCCAGTACGGAATCGAGGACAAGTCGGCGGGCAAGACGTGCAAGAATGAGTCGCTTTTACTTATCGAAAAGGCGTACCGCAAGCGAGGATCCGTGCTCCGCAAGGATGATCGTGGATTCTACGAGGCCGTTGCAAAGTGCATCGCCGACCAAGGAACCCGCAATGCGGCCCTCAACCTTATGGCGTAAGTGTACATAATTGCAAGGGTGTCCTCGGCCGCTGTGCTTCTCGCTGACATTGCCCCATAGTCGCCTCCAACTGCAGGGCGAGTCTCGCAGCCTCCAAGCCGTCATTGATGGTATGCCGACCTCGTCCAAGGATATGCTTGCCAACCGTCGTGCGACGATGGCCGCATCCAAGGCAGGATCTGCCACGCCTGCCGTCTCTCGTACCGTTGCTGCGGACACCGGCCCAACGTCACCACGCGCCTCTTCACCGCGTCCACGAGTCCTGGGCACACCCGCCGGCTCGAGACTGTCTCGCGACTTAACTGGCTCTCCCGGCCCCAGCCGCCCAGCATCATCTCGCGCTATTCCGACCCCCGGTGGTCGGATTCCTATGGCGAGTGGGTCGAGCACTCCTGGACGTTCCTTGCAACGACCCATGTCTGTGGCGTCCAACGCTAGTTCAACAGGGGTCCCCACGAAGCGCATGTCGCGCATGCCAGAGCCGACCGTTGTTGCGCCGGGGCAGTCGGCATTGCCCAAGCCGTCGATGCAGCCCCTCGCTCGTCCTCCGTCGGCACCGACTCCGTCACTGAGCGAAGCTGCTTTATGTGTCCAGGCCATGCGGACGGATGACGTTGAAGATGCGGCCGAGGCGCTCAAGGCCGTGGCGATGTTTGTGGAAGAGGACGACAAGGAGTTCCAGGACATTGCCATCGACCTGCTCGACGCCCTCAACTTCCAACTCGAACTGACGGCATCTGGGCCGAACGGGTCGCCACAACGATCTGACCTGCTAGAACCACGCAACCTACGCCGCGTCAAGCACTTGATGCGTACCATCCACGTCGTGTTTAGTTCTTCTAAACTTGGTCGGCAGTTCCCCCTCGAGGATCTTGAACGCCTGTTCCGGAGCATCCGGAAGCACTATGCGGTGATTGAGCTGTGGAACGATGAAGTGACCGGGACCGACGAGGGCCAGGCCGCATCAGACATCCGCGACTACATGAGCATGGTTCTCGGGTCCATCCTTGGTACGCCGTCGCGCGAGTACGTCTACGTCGTGCTGTTCAACTCGCTCGTCGAGCTTTGCAAGGACATGTCGCTGAGCGATGACCCGTGCAATGCCGGCGAGATCGGTGTGGTCCTCCAATGCGCGTACAAGCGTGTGCGCTCGATCGATCAGGATCTCAAACTTGACCGTCTCGGCGCGGGTGCTCTACTCGCCATTCTCGAACAGTTCCTTCAGGACATTCCCCCCGTTGAATGGCGTCGTCGGGGCAAGTACCGTATGCCCCATGGTGACCTGCCCTTGCGTGTCGTCAAGACGCTGCTTCAGCGTATCATTGGTGAGTTTGGCTAGTGCATTCAGCGTTTAACCCCGCAGTGTATACAAAGGACATCAATGTCGGTATCTATGACCTGCTGCAGGAGCAATTTGGCAGTACCGCGGACCAGACTACGGTGTACAGCTACATTTTCCGCATCTGTGAGCACGCTAGCCATCCAATGCACAACGAATATCAAGCTCACACTCAGCCTCTGCAGACACTGGTCCTGCCCCTGCGGCGGCAGTGGCGCCATCTCGTCCCGAGTCTACAATAATGCCGCGCCGGCGGTCCAATGGACATGGAAGCGAACGTCCCACGAGTATTGGCTCAAACCCACGTTCGTCGGGCGAATCTCTCCCAGCTCCGCCAAACAAGTCTCCCACGCGCGAGGTGAGCGAGGCCGAGCGTCTCGTTCGGCGCCTCACAGAGACGCGCGACAATGAACAGGTAGGTCGACTGTGCAGTTGAATAAAGTCCATTCTAACCCACAGCGCCTGGACGAGCTGTACGCGTTCATGAAGACGAGCCCGCAGAACGAGACCGAGGTGCGCGAGGCCATCTCGTCAAAGTTGAACAGCGCGGTACAGACGTTTGTGTGGCGCGCACTCGACCGACGGAGCGAGGACGCAACCCCGCGTTCTCCGCCACCGGCGTCGCCAATTCGCTCGCCCGCCTTGACCTCGCCACGCACATCGTTCTTTGGAAGCGCTGCCGTAGCGGCGTCGAGCGGGAGTGCGGATAGCGGCGCGCCACTCTCGCGACCCGTGTCCATGTTAGACCCCAACATCCCCGCCGACACGCAGTACGCGCAGCTCAAAGCCATGTTCACGAACCGCAGCGGCCGCGCATCAATGAGCGCCGGCATCACGAGCGGGAGCAGCAGCACACGCGCGTCGCCCACCAACCCGTCCAACCCACTCATGCGACCCATGAGTGTTGGCAGCGTCGCCGAGGTCGACACACGCCCCGTCATGGCGCATCGGCCACTGAGCGAAATCCAGCCCAAAAGCACGTCGCCAGAGATGACGACTTCGTAAAAGTGACCCGAGCAGTGGTGAGCGCCGCACGGCCACAAGGGTGAACTCGATGTGCTCGGACCCACCAGCGAGCAAGCCCCCATAGGACAAAGCGGGCAGCCCACACTTGGTCAGCACGAAGCGCGCACCAGGCAATTTCGCAATTTGGCACAGAGGAAGCATGGTAGCAGCAAAAAGCATCGTAACAGTACACATTGTATCATTGGCACGGCGCATGCATTGTGGCTTGAGAGGACACCTGTTTGGATGAACACCATCAGTGACAGGTCAATCGTCAATATCAACGGCTGGCAGCGGAGGCAAGGGGGTAGCCAGAAAGATGCTCCAGTGTCTATCAGGGTCTGTTCGTCACATTGCAATCATTGTACAGTTTTGGGGAGTGGCTACTGAGCAAACTCGTTGCTGGTGACAGGCGACAATGACACATGACGAATGCCGAATGCACCCAAGTAGCGCAGCCATGAATGCTCGCAACCAAAGGGCCGGGGACTGGGTAAACTCAACTCAGCGGGCACACACCAAACTATCACAAAGCTGAGGAACAAAACGTCGCGTGCTGGCGTTCGATGGTGTTCGACACAGCTGGCCATGGGAGCAATCAGCTGGCCAGCAGGATCCTAGCTGTAGTGGCGTGAACAATGCATCACATCGAGCGCATACTGTGCCGTCTCCAAACGTGCCTTGCAAATAAACGTGCATGCTATCAGAGTGCAATTGAAATGATTCGAAACCACGACAGGACGCGTCTACCCAACCCGCGCCGCGCGCCAACGTGCCGGGCGACGAGACGGAGCGGGAAGCGGGATCCAGCCAGAGCCAAGTCCCACACGCCCGCGTCGGTGCTATGCGTGCTCACTCGCCTACTTTACGTTCTCGTCTAATGCTACTCCCCCTTTGGGCTCATACTCAGGCGCCGTTGACGACGGGACGAAGCTTGGCAAGGAGGACGGCATGCTGCCCGCCGCCCGAGGCGCGAACGGCGTCGTACGGCCGGAGCTCCTTTGAGCGGACGTATGTGGGCGTCTGGGCCGTCTCGGTGGAGCCGCCGAGACCCAGCTGGCCCTCGGAAGAGTAGCCCCAGCTGTACGCGTGGCCCGCGCGCGAGACGGCGAGGTTGTACCGCAGACCAGCGGCGATGGCGGCCACGGGGTTGGTGGTCGTGTCAGAGTAGGGGGGCATCGAGGGGGGGGACTCGTAGGATTCGGGGATGGGGGGGAAGGGGATCTGCGCGTTAGTGGTGATGGGGGGGGGAGAAAGTCGGATGGGCGCGGGGTGGGGATTGTGGGAGGGGAGAGACAAGTGGGCGGGGGGGTGGGAGCGCACAGCAGGGCGGAACGAGCATGCACGTAGCACCACGGAACAAGCATGCACGTAGTACCACGGAGCAAGCATGCACGTAGCACCTTGGTAGGACACGCAATACTGGATGTGGGCTAGGAGATGCAAGTGGACAACCTCGACATCGGGGCGTCTCATAACAGCTTCGAGAATGGTCGTGAGAGAGCCAAAGTGCTTGACGTGATTGCTCACGACACAACAATGGAAAGAATGTGAAGAACAGGGGTAGAAGACAAGGACACGTAGACTCACGCGGACTGGCTCGGGGACCATTTCGTCGACGGCACGGCCAATGGCCTCCTTTGCCTTTGCGAGCTCGTCCTCGGCCCTGTTGACGAGGTTGCGGTTTGGGTGCTCGACATTCTTGACGGCGTCGAGTGCGGCCTGTGCCTCCTTGACCTTTTGCTCGCGTGCGTCATTCTTCTCCTGGCGGCGCTGGGCGAGGCCCTTCTGGGCGGGGTGGTCGTCGGCGAGGCCGAGCTGGTTTGCGTCGCAGCGGCCGACACCCCAGACCTCGCCATTGTCAAAGAGGAAGAGCGAGTGGTGCTCGCCGCCGGCCATCTGGATGACCTTTGCGCCGTCGTGGTTCTCGGGGAGGAGCGCAGTCACGACCGTGGGGCGCAGGACAACCACGTCGTCGCCGCTGTCAAGGCCCAGCTGGTTGAACGAGTTCAGGCCCCATGCGTATACCTTGCCGTCGACGTCGACGGCAAACGAGTGGTACTGGCCCGCGGCAATGTGCACAATCTTGCGCAGCTGCAGACGCTGCGGGTCGAGGCACTTGCGCGGGTAGCGCTCCGACGTCTTCCAGCCCAGCTGGCCCTGCTGCTGCTTGCCCCACGAGTAGACGTAGCCGTCCGACGTGAGCGCGAGCACGTGGTCGGCACCGCACACAGCGTCAACGACCTCGACGCTGCGCAGCGCGTCCAGCTCGACGGGCGTGAACTGGAACAGGTCCTTCTTCTCGTCGGCGTAAAAGCCCATGACGCCCTCGTCCGACTGTACAGTGTCAGTCCAGTACACATGCGATGGACTCTAAACTTACGCGGAAGCTTCCCCATGCACGCAGCTCGCCCTTGTCCGAGACGGCGACACTGATGCTGTCGCCGGCCGCGACCTTGACGGCGCGGAAACCGGCCTTTGCGAGCTCCTCGACAACGTACGGGTACGCCTCGAGATCCTCGTTGGGGATCTTCTCGTCGGGGTTGGACGGGTCAGTGACGTTGTTGGTCACGCGGCCCAGGCACGCATTGTCGTTGATGCCCCACGAGCGCACGTGGCCCTGCTCGTCGATCGCAAGCGAGTGCATGCCACCGGCGGCAACAGCCTCGATGCCGCCCACGTCGGGTGCGCTGCCCAGCTCGCCGTCCTCGAGCTTCTCCGCGAGCCTGCGTGCGTCAGCCCGTGATTCATTTCTGCTACGCATACGCATCGGCCCGTGCCTCTTCGGTTGACTCACCACTTCTGCTTCTGCGGGCGCGGCTTCTCGTCCAGCTCATCGGGACCCTCGCCAAACTGGCCCATGTCGCCAGTACCCCATACAAACAGCTGGAGGTTCGCAGGCGCTGCAGTCAGTATACGGCACGTCTGCACATGTAGACGTACCAGGACCAGGAATGGCGTTGACGAGCGGACCCGTGCGGCGGCGCTTGACGGGAACGGGCTCCTTCTTGGGCCGCTCGGCCGGCTCGGGCGAACGCGCGCGCTTCTTGCTCGCGGCCGGCTTGGGAGGCGCAGGGACAGGCTTGTCCACCTTGGCCTTGGTGGCGACGGCCTTGGGCTTGGCCACCTTCTCCTTGGTCTCCTTTGTTTCCTTGGTCGTCTTCGCCTTAGTGGCCTTGGTCGGTGAGCCGGCCTTGGTGGCGGCCTTCTTCGTCGCCGCCTTCTTGGTAGTCTCGGCCTTTTTGGATGCAGCGGCCGTCGTCTTTGCCTTGGTGGTCTTGGTCGTGGCCTTTGCTGCAGGCTTGGCTGCCGCCTTGGTCGCAGTCTTCTTGGGCTTGGCCTCGTCGTCGTCCTTCTTCGCCGCCGCCTTTGCCCTGGGCTTGGGTGCCGCCTTGGGCTCGGTCTTAGGCTCGGCCTTTGCCTTTGCCGAAGCGGCGACCCGCGTCGAGGCTAGAGCACATATCAGCGAGGATGTTTGTGGATGCACGCAAGACGGGACTCACCACGGGGAGGCATCGTTGGTAGAGTGTTGGGTTGTTTGAGGAATGGACGAGATCTGCCAGTGTCAGAAACTTGCGCAACACCCTTTATGCTGCCGCGTGCGCAGCCGGAGTCTTACCAGAAAATGTGTGCTGTGGGGAATGTGTGCACGGGTAAGGGCTCTCTTTTGTGCTGTAAACTAAGAGTGATATGAGAAGGGGTGATGGATTGATTGAAAGTCAAAAGTGAGGACGATGCAAGTGTTTACGCCCACCTGCCGGTGATGGATCGAGACGGATGGCTTGGTCGCCGCCTGGGTGCCACTCCTGCAACTGCAACGGCTCGCCTGCCTCGAAACCGAATCAACAAAATCCCCGCCAGCGCCCGTGACGCGCGCGCACCATTGATTGCAACGCGATGACGATGACACGGAATTTACTAAACGGGCCCGCAAATAAGCTAATGGTATTTTGATAAACCGGGGGGCTTGGGTAATTTTCACAACAGACGGAAGTATTTAATTATGTTAGAATCAAGAATCACCAGACGCGTTTCGTGTGACGCGTCGAAGGGAGTCGACATGAGATTTACGTAAGCGTTACCGAAGCAACGGGCGCTAGCATGCTTTGGGCGTGTGAGTACATGCTCGCTCGCGTTTACGTGTCCCTTGACAGCATTGTTTGTTGACAAGACTGTGCTGTGTCCAGATCCCATGCATCAACCAATCACAGAGTTTAATTCTAGACCGGTGCCTGTGCCTGAACCGCACCCTAAATCAAACCAACCACCCGTCCACTGCGTCTAGGCCGCCAACGCCACCACATACCTCGTTTTCCTGTCCGAGCAGGACAAAAGCGTTACCCATCTTGGACCTGTTCGGACCTGTTGGACCTGCTCGACCTGTAGGACCTGTAGGACCTGTAGGACCTGCTGGACCCGCCGAAACCCTTTTACCAAAGGCCCATTGCACAGTCCTCTTCCAGGTTTCTCACACTCTTCATAACACACTGTCCAGTCGACACTACGGTACTCGTCCTTTGCCGCTCTCCGCTTGGACCTAGAGTAGACAAAGGGACACGACACACGCCTCGCCTGGCTTGGCTGTCCGTCTCACAGAGTTCCCTCCCTTCCTTTTGGCCTCTGGCTCGGCTCGAGGCCTGGTACAGTATTGTCGAGAGCATCGCCACCGCCACCCAAACGAGTAAGGTCGATATCGTCCAGCCGCGCGCATACCGTACCGTACCCGCGACCACAAACGACGCCAGACGCGTCGACACGCATGCACGCTTCAACTGGCGCATTCCTCTAAACGTGCACCCGACTGTACTACTTGTCCACCAACACCCCCCATCCGCGCTACCCACTCCGCCGTTCCCCCCGCGCGTTCACACCTGGGTCGAATCGACTCTTCCTTGCTCGGAACGTCGGACGACCACCCTCCTCTATTGTTCTCATTGTCACGCCACTTCTCACCAAAACACACGCTCCTCTTGACATTCTTCCATTCCACATTCAACCCCTGTGGGGCATAAACACGGCTCCCATCTCCCACCATCGCCACATTATAAATCGTCGCCACCACCGGGCGACACTGGGCCAGCGCCCTCCTCACCCCCTTTCCGAACACCGCCGCGGCCGTCGACGTGGTGCTGCTCGTGTGAAAGGAACAAGTGTCGATGGTTTCGGCGTACACGACACACTACCACTCCCTGCGTCGCCCGTCGCCCTCGATCGACATGGACTCTGAGGGCGTGTCAGAAGGTATGTGCCGCTCACCGAAGCGTGCACGTGCATCGCCATCGCCCCGCAATGTCCATCGTCATGCAGGGACTCCTCCCCTACGACCTACCCAGCCATCGTCTTCGTCCCTCTCGCGCAGCTCGAGCTACGGCCTGACGCGAGCTGGCTCGACCTCGAGTTCCTCGTCTAGCGCGGCACATGGACATGTCCCACAACCACAACCATCGTCGCCAAGACCACCACCGCCACCACCATTGGACCTGCCAAACGACGAACCACCACAAAACCCCCAACTTGCAAGCCCGCTTCACTGGAACCCTCCTGACGCAAACCCCGTGGCGCATGCGGCGACGAGTCCGTGCCGCTCGCCTAGGGTAAGGGAGAAGGCTAGCGGGTGGAAGAGGAGCCAGCGCAGACGCGAGATGTCGGTTCCCTTGGTATGTCACAAGTCACGCCACACGGGCCCGCGTCCACAACGGCTGACGACGCTCCAACAGCTCTCACAAACATTGTCCCACTTCTCGCTATCTCACTCTCATTCGACACTGCCCTTCGCACCCGGTCCATCTACATCACCAGAGGCGATGACTCATGACGCGTCGTCCAGCACACCACCAACACTGTCGACTCCTGCCACGGAGACTGACACCCCTCGTCGCCTTCCTCGATTGCACCGTCTCCACACCCCCGCGCCACTGGACGGACGGGAGCTCGCGTACCCAAACACGGCTCCCATGCCCGTCATCCACTCGTTACAAGGCAGCCCGTTTACCGCCACCAAGACTGGTGGGTTCAACTTTGACATGAGTTCGCCACCCTCTTGGGCGCCACGGCCAAACAAAAAGAGGGGAAGCTCGTCAACGGCATCCGTCGGCGAGTGGGCCAAGGGCGACGAGTGGACCGAGGAGCAGGACGTCTTGCCCGAGCTGCACGATTCTGGCAGTCCAGCATTCGTCCGACAGACGCCCCGATCGGCATCGTCGGTTGACGCAGACGACGGCAGCGGTAGCTGCACGAGCAACTCATCATACCTGTCATCTGGACGTCACGTTGCTCAACTGCCCCGCCCAAGCGTTGTGTCCATCTGGAACGACAATGCAAGCTTCTTTGACACGGTAGATCCAGTCACACCCAGCCGGCAGTTTCCTGGGTCTAGCAAGGCCAACGATGCCGTGTTATCATCGACTGGAGTGCTACAACGCAGCCCCGGTGATGACTCGCCGCTCATGAGTAAGCGCACTCTCGCGGCGGAGCCTTCGCACAGCATCGGCGCCGATCTATCGCATCCGTTCTTCGTATCGCGCATCGGATCGACTTCGTCGGCGGCAAAACGTACCCAAGACGAATCGCTCAGCCGATCGACGGGGTACCTGAACCAACGATCCAAGGCCGCGCGGCCACGCAAAGCTTCCTTTGATGGTCATCTCCATCCCGATGCTGGATTGCCAGAAGGGGTCCTTCCGCGTCGCACGTCTGAGCCCTTTGAACACAGCAGTGGCGACTCGTTTGCGGCCTTCCTTGCACGTGTTGGGGCCGAGCGCAACACGCGCAGTGAACTCACCCCCGGTCGTCCGGGCAGCCCCCTGCCGAACGAGCCTTCTAGTGAGCCAAGCGAGCGTGATCTCGACTATTCGCCGTTACGGTCGGTGAGACGAACATCGATTCCCGGTCTCCCGGGGCTTCCTCAGCCTCTCACGCCGGGTATTCCACACTCGCCTTCGGCTCCGTCACTCTCACTCAAGTCACGGCTGGACAAGCGCGGGGCTTCTGGCTCGAGCCCAAGACCGCTCGCGAAATCAACGCCGGCTCGTCCAAAGCCGTCACGACTTGCAGGTCTTGCATCACGACCAAACGCACGGCGCGGTGCGACCGAGCCCCAAGTGGCCAAGCCGGCTCCACTGTTTGGCACCCCTGTCGCTCAGCTGTTCGGCGATGACAAGCCGTCACCTGCGGCATTCGCGTCGGCGGGGCTCGTCAAGAAGCGAGGTGGACGTCACAGTCTGCCGCGGTTTCAAGAGATGGCCAAGGCACGCAGCTGGTCTCCAATGGCTGCGCCCACGACGTCCGCCAGTGGGACTGAACCTCCAGCCCGGCCCCGGGGAGGTTCCATCACAGACACGGATGAGCTCGACGACTCGATCGACGAAGAACCGGTCTCACCGATTCGGCCGTTCCGCGCTACGACCTCGTTCCAGCGGACGGTCAGCGGAGGACACGTTCGCTTACCTTCGACGGCGAGCGACAATGGCGCCTTTGGGCGACCTCACGGCCACGCACGCATGTCATCCACTGCAAGCAGTATTGGCGGCGGGAGAGGTCTGCGCCGCAAAGGCAGTGCTATGTTTAGCTCTGCTGGAAGTGACACGATGAGCGAAATGGCCTACTCTCCCGCGACACCGACCAAACCGCTCCCGTTAGCAGGTAGTGGGTACCTGAGGCTTTTTTTGTTTTTTTTCTTCTCAAGCGCTAACATGCCAGTCCAACCCAAGTGTGGCATCTCGACACCGTCACCGACGTCTACCACGAGTGCGCAGTACCCCTTTGCCCGGCGAGCATCGATCGACATTGCATCGCCTTCCACAAGCCCGTTTCCTGCCAACCGCGTCCGTCAGCTCACGCGCGCACCTGTTGCTCGGGCATCCAACCCCATGCTGGCAGCCACTTTCCGCTCGCACGGTGGTCTTGGCCCAAGCACACCCGTTGCAAGTGTAGCAATCGCAGACGGCTTTATCCCTGAAGCCGCACGCGTGGCTGGTGCGGGACGGCTGGAACGCGACTACGTGCTCGTGCAAGCGCTGGGCAATGGCGAGTTCAGCAGCGTGTGGAAGGTCCGATCAAAGGCGGATAACACCACGTGGGCAATCAAGACGGGTCGGCCATACACTGGCACCAAGAACCGCTACCGCCAGCTCGAAGAGGTGGCCGTCCTCAAGCAGCTGTCGCGGACACCACATCCACACATTATCAAGTTTGCAGACTCGTGGGAGCAGTCTGGCCGGCTGTACATTCGCACCGAGTTGGGCGAGTGTGGCGACTTGTCGCGGTTCCTGCTCTCACTCGGCGACACTGGCGGCCTCGGCGAGGGCCGTGTGTGGAAGGTGCTCGTCGAGCTCACCTCGGCCCTCTCGTTTATCCACAAGAATAATATTCTCCATCTAGACTTTAAACCATCCAATGTGCTCATCACCCTCGAGGGGTCGCTCAAAGTCGCCGACTTTGGTATGAGCACCTTTTGCACACCGGCGTACGACAATAATACGACCCCCTTTGCCGATTTTGGCGATTCCCGACCGTTCCTCTCGTCTCTTCTCGACCGCGAGCTCGAAGGTGACAGAGAGTATCTGGCCCCCGAGATTCTTCGCGACGCGACTCCCGGCCCCGCGGCCGACGTTTTCAGGTGGGTCAGCTAGGAAAGAACGAGTGAGCTGACGTGCAGTTTGGGTACTTTGGTTCTAGAAGCGGCCCTGAACATTGTCCTTCCTTCGAGTGAGTCCAGCTTGCACTTCTCCGCCCACTTCATTGCTAACCGCAAGACGGCGATGCCTGGGTCAAGCTCCGTAACGACGACTTTTCCGATATTGACGACCACTACGTGGAGCGCGGTCGGACACGGGTGATGGACATGGGGTTCCCTGGTGACCCCCCCGCACCTGTGGTCTCGGCGACGCTCCTCGCCACGACCAAGCACATGATGACTGCCGAGCCGACGGCGCGGATGACGCTGCACGACATTGGCAGCCTGCCGGTCATGCAGCGCGTGCGTGAGGCAATGATCACCGAGGCTGGTGATAATCCAAGAGAAGAAGCCATGTGGAAGGCGGGTCCGGCACTGGCAGACGAGGACGAGGGGTGGGTAGAGTATATTCTCGGCGAGACGGCATAGTATAGCACACCAACCACTATTCATCAACATCCGAAGACAAAGAGAATGGCATGTATGAGCTGCATCTGTGTCTGGGAGCAAGGACAGGTACGGAGCGGGTGCAGAGTGACAAGGTTGCATCTGGCTTGTGTGGCAGTGGCACGTGCACCCTCCTCACGAGGACATAATTACCCCAGGATCTCAGGAGACACGCGCAGATGGCTGAGCGTCCGAGCGCCGTGCCGTCGGCCGATTCTCATCGGACCAATATCGTGTCCGCGGCAATCGACCGATCGCGTCTAGTGCCATGTCAGTGCACGACATGACGGTGCATTGACGTTTGATCGCACGACACGCCGTATTTATTGGTCGGTGGAATTGCCGATACTCCATCCACTGAGTCCAGTCTGGCGCACGACCCGTCTCTAACGAGAATGTGAGAATCATTGATGTATGTCTACCAAGAGACATGCGGGGCGACACTTGTAACTCTGTCATTGGCGTGATGTGGTACCAAGCAAATGCCACTTTCTGCCTGGAAGCACAAATTGTGGAGAGCGGCATTCCTCGTCCCGACAATGCACCGCGCTCATCTATTGTGGTGAAATGTTGGCGTGTGTTGGTTGGGTTTCTTGCAGTGTGTACTGGAACTCGCAGGAACTGAGCAGACGGTAAATAAAATCCAATAACATTTCCTCGATTCTGCTGCTTTGTCCTGGGCGACATGGGTCGAGCCCCCCATCCAAATCACACCAAAGACAGGCTACCGTCCACCACGCCAGCGAGGCGTCGCTCTTTGTCGACTGGGGTTTGCACAAAGGCCAGGGATGTAAAATGAAGAGCACCACGTTATTGTTACAGCAGGGCACGAATGTGTGGCATGCGTCCCATTTCCTGTTTATTCATGTGCCTTGGTCTCATGGGGTACAGAGTATCTACTGCATGTTGGCAAGCTACGAGACGAGACGTGCCCTCCCCCAGCCCCGACGTCGACAATATCCGAATTAATTGTGTCTGCTCGTTGTCAGATCCGCGTCCAACAGATGTCTCTGTATCGTTGCCCTGGCCCCTGGCTCTCTTGTGCACCAAATAATCCCCAAAAAATTAAACCAAATGCGAAAAGACTGCAGTCTAAATGTGACCACGTAGCGGTTCATAGCGCTCACTAACCTCGTTGCGATATACGAGATTGCCGACCGGAACACGACACGCTGGGGGTATACACGCCACGGTCGCCCACACATCACGGGCAGGTAGGTAGCGTATTGTATCCTGCTCAAGGACGAGGCGAGCTGCCAGCGCGTCAGGCGTCCCTTCAGTCGAGTATTGGTGGGTCACTACATGTGCGAGCCCAGAGGGTCCGTCTACCGTGTCCCTGGCCTTTGCAGCGGCGTAACACAGCACCAGCCCATTGTGCATTCTCGACCCAGACGCTCCATCCCAGCACCACCTCCCACCACCCCACCCTCGATCCCTTACATCCCACCTCGTCAGAGCACACCACCATGCCATGCATCCCCCCTCTCTACAGCTTATCCGCCGGCACACCCGCCAGCTCGTCATACCCCAGCGCAAGGTTAAGGTTCTGCAAACACTGCGTCGCGGCCCCCTTGAGAAGATTGTCAAGCGCGCCCACGACGACCACACGCTTGCCGCCCGAGTGGACCTGGACGCCGCCTACGCGCCACCCGTGGCGTCCGGCGATATCACGCACGTCGGGCGCAGTCTTGAGGACCTTGGCGAGGGGCTCGGACGCGTACCGGTCCTCGTACAGGTCGACAATGTCCGAGGCCCGCATCGATTGGGAAAGGGGCGCGTTGAGCACCGAGACAATGCCGGAAAACCACGGGGCGACCGTGGGAATGAAGGAGAGTTGGAAGTCGGGACGGGAGGCGAGGGCGCCCAGGTGGGTCGAGGCTTCGCGTTCGTGGATGTGGTCGGTTAGGGCGTACGGGCGGACTGTGCCGGTCAGGTCGGCTTGGGACTGGGGCGTTAGTTGGTGGGCGCGGGGGGGGGGGGGCGGGGTGGAGAGATGGGTGAGGGGTCCAAGGTGGGACGGGGGCAAAAGGCCAAGGGGGGCATGGGGCAAGAATGTTGAGGTTGGGGTTGGGGAGAGAGTTGGGGTGGCGGGGAACAGAGTGGTGCAGTGGTACGTGGACCGTGGCAGAGGCAGAGACGTGGAGCTGGGGGTGGAGCGGCGACACACATGGGCGGAAGGGAGTGGTGGAGCGGGGCGCAGTGGGGCGCGAGTAGCCCCACGTCTGCCTGAACAAGATGGGAGCAGCGAGGCTGGCGTGGCCAGGAGCAGTGGGGCGGGGACGTGGACAGGGAACGCGGGTCGTCAAGGGTAAGGAGATGGCGATGGAGAAGGAAGGAGATGGAGATGGGGGAGGGAGGTGGAGAATGGACGTCGGAGTGGAATAGTAGTCAAGCAGTTGTACGGACGCGGTGGATGAAGATTCCCCACAGATGATGAGGCGGTCGACCCGCCCCGCGACGACACGCTCAGAAGACACTCCCACAACGCGCCCAAGACACACTCCAACCAGGCATACTTACAATCTTGGGCACCGTCTTGGGCCTGCCCTCTGCATCCTTTTCGCCGCTCTTGGTGCCCGCGCCAGAGTAGCCCGAGACGCCAAACACGGTCGGCGGCCGCGTCTGGTCGAGGTACGGCAGAAGGGGCGCCAGGAGCATCTGCGTGTTGGTCGCGTAGCACCCCGGGTTGGACACGCGCGTCGCCTGCTTGACCTCGTCACGGCCGTAGATTTCTATGCGGTTCATTTAGCTTCATACTTGTGGATTTATCTAGGCGGTGGTGGCGGGGATACCCGCGCACGCGAGGTATGGAGTAGGAGACGGCTACGGGTACTATGTGTACTGTAGCGCGCCGCTTCCGTCTCGCGTGCGGGACCGGGGACCGAGGGCCGAACGAGGGACCTGGGTCCCCCGTGGCCGTGCCACCGCCCAAGCACGCGGAAGCAAGCTTCCGCGTGCTTATGCGCGCTGCTCACCCGGCAGACCATACGTCCAGTCCTTCTCGAAGCGGTAGTCGGCGCTCAGATCCACAATGACGCCCTTGCCGCCCTTTTCACGCGCGGCGTCAATGGCGTCGACAAACGGCTTGCACACGCCGTTGGGGAGGGCCATGACCCACGCGTCGACCTCGCCGTTCTCCTCCATCTTGGCCACGTCGGCCGCCGACAGGTTCGAGTACGTCACGTCCGACTTTGTGTAGTCCTTGAGCGGGAGGCCCGCGAGCTCGCGCGACGACACGTGCGTCAGGTCCAGGTGCGGGTGGTTGTTGATGAGCGACACGAGGTTCTGGCCCGTGTAGCCGCGTGCGCCGATCAGCGCCACGCGCTTGCGCGGCACCTCGGTCGCGTAGCCGCGGCTCGACGAGGGCGCGTCGGGACGGAGCGTGGGGCGCGCAGCGGTCGAGAACGCGCGGGCACCCGTCGGTGCAGTGCCGGCGAGGCGGTGGGGGGGCGTGCTGGGGCCCACGGGGAGGTAGACGCGGTCGATACGGCCAGAGGCCTCAAAGCCCTCGATAATCTTCTCGACCTGCTTGACGTCGGGCACACCGTACCAGAACAGGCTGCGTCCCGCACGCGTAAACGAGCCGTCGGCGCGCTCAAAGTGCCATGCGCGGTTCTCGTCGTCGGCCTGTGCCGTCCAGAACAGACGCTTGTGGTCCTTCTTGATCGAGTCAAAGACATTGTCGGTAATCTTGTTCAGCACACCGTTGCGTGACGCGAGGAACTTTGTCATGACCGGCGTCTGGCCCTCGGGGTGCGACACGACCGCGACAACGTCGTACGCCTCGTCGCCGTAAATGGTCGTGGGCGACGTCTTCATGTCCGAGAAGATTTCGGCGACCGACTTGCGGCCCGAAATGACATCGGGGTCGCGCTCGGTGAAGATCTGGCGCAGGTGCGTCGAGCCAACAGCGTCCGCCGCAGGCTGCTTGTACAGCTTGTAGCCCCGGCGGATAAGCGTACCCGCACCCGCGTCGGTGAACAGCTCCTTTTGCAGCATGTCGGTCGAGATGATGGCAACTGACGACGTGCGCGGGAGCGTGTCGAGGAGCTCCTTGATCTCGCGAATCTTGAGCTTGGTGCCAAACTTGACCCAAGACTCCTTCATCAGACCGTCGTACTCCTCGTCCAGGTTGATGGCCGAAATCTTCTTGCCGGTCACACCGTGGAACAGACCGCCCTTTTCGTTGAGGTAGACAATCTTCATGGGCTCGAGGACACGGGCGAGCTCGCCAGCAGCAACGTCCGCGTTGACGTTGAGCATCTGGCCGTCGGCAGTCTCCGCAAGCGAGGTGAGGATCGGCAGGCAGCCCGCGCGGATCGCAGCCTCGATCGGGGCCTTGTCGACACGGTTAATCTTGCCGACGAGACCGTACTTGGCCTTGTCGAGGTAGTCGGCGTGGAACACACCGGTGGGGATGGGGCGCGCACGCGTGCCCAGGCGCTCAAGGGCAGAGGTAAGCTTGAGGTTCTCCTGGAGGAAAACGCGCTAGAGGTCAGTGCTGTGTTCTACATTACGTGTAAACAAGGTGACATACGCGAGCCACCTGGAGCGTCTTGGCGTCTGCTTTGTCAGCTGCAACTCCACCGTATGCGCAGCTCACCAGTGATACGGATGCCGTCCTCGTAGTCGGGAACGACGCCCTCGGCCTCGAGGATCTCGTTCAGCTGCGGGCCGGCGCCGTGGAGGACGACCGGGTAGAGACCGAGGCGGTTGAGGAACGAGAGCGAGAGAGCGAGGTCCTCGAGCTCGTTGGTGAGAATGGCACCACCGACCCTACAGCGTTAGTCTCTAGCTGCGCTGTAAGCCGACAGAGTGGCACATACTTGAGGACGGCAAACTTGGCCTCAGGGAGGACACCGCCCGAGCCGACAGCCTTGGACGACTGGGTGAAGATGCGGAGGTAGCGCTCCACCTCGTGGCGCGAGCCAAGCGAGTAGAGGAGGCGGATGATCGTGTCCTGCACGCAAGTCAGTATGTGGTCTTTCTTATCGGATCGCCGTTGGAGCCCATTGCCGCCCTGCTCTCCGGCGCCCTCGTCGCCGGGCATATCCACATCCGCGCCGGAGTGAGGCGCAAGCAGCTCCACAAGTCGCACAGAGGCCACGCAGACATACCCGGTCCATACCACCGTCGCGGGTGCCGTTCGAGACGACATTGGTGAGGCCGCGCTTGCGAATCTCGTTGCCGACCTTCTTCGAGTCGAGCTCGAGAACGACGTTGGGTGCAGGCGTGCTGTAGGCCCGGGCAAAACGGGCCGGAGCCAGCTTGGCCGCGCTGGGGCGGGGGAGAGCGGTGGTGCGGCGGAGCATGGCGCAGAGATGGGAAGCTAGCCCTCCTGTGGTGGTCGAGGAGGGGGGATAGCAGTGAGCGATGCAAGAAGAGTGGAGAGAGAGACAGAAGAGGCGTTGGGTTGTGGTATTCGACTCGGAGGGTGGTTGCAGCCAATCATTCATCCAAAGCCCACTGTGGCGGATTGACGCACAAATCGATCACCAACCGGCTACTGAGATAGAGATCGAGGTACAAAATGTAATGACACACGTCATTAGGTTAGATTGCGTTATCACTGTCCACGTGGACCACGTGCGCCAACCTCACGCGGATGCTTTTTCTTTCACCAAGCGGCCCTGGCCCACAACATGTCAACAAGCACAACAACTCTGGACAACAACCACTGCAGCCACCAACATCGACGACACCTTTGACAACACACTCTCCCAACGCTCCTCTTCACCATCAACCATGTCCGAGGAGCAGGAGAACGTGGTGAGCGCCAACCTCCTGGCTCCATACTTGTCCCACTCACCCCAGCCTCCCACATCACGCCTACCTCGCCTGGACGCATCCACTATGCCTGCAGCGACCACGGGCAAGGCAGCCGCAGCTGCTGGGTCAGGCATCCCTGTCCCTGCACGAGTGGCTCCCCCTTTAGCTTCCACGACGGCGTCCAACATCGGGATCGGCGAGAAGCGCAAGCTCCCGTCGTCGCCCAGCGTCCCCCCGCCCGCTAAACGCTCCGTGTCGGGCCCATCACTGGCCGAGAGCACGACGGGCTTAAAGGTCCCCCGCGCCAAGGCAGGCGCTCCCACTCGTCCAGAGCCGCGTACCTCGTCCCGTGCTGCAGCGACAGCAGCCAAGGCCAACATTCGCCGCACGAGCTCTGGCAGCTCGGGCTCGACGGCATCAACTCGTGCCCGTGCAGCCGCCGCGCGTACCGCCGCGGCGGCACCATCACGCGGCGCGGTGGCGTCGACCCGCCGAACTGCTGCATCCCGTGCGGCTGCCTCCCGCACTACTGCACCGGCACCTCGCACAGCCACAGCGTCGCGCACCACAGCACCTGCTCCGCGGACGACTGCGGCGGCCGCGCCGCGTAGGCTCGGAGGGCCAAGCCGGCCGGCTACGACGGCTGCCCGCGGCGCAGGGAAGGCTGGAACTCCTCAGAGCGTGAGCTTCACACCGACTCTGGCAAAGCTAACAGCGTAGAATGAAGCCCTTAACGACCAGATTGGCCACTTAACTGGTCTAGTCGAGGAGTTGCTGGGTCGCGAGTAAGTGTTTGCATGTTTGGAATGATCAGCGCTGACCATTACAGGACGGCGAACAGTGAGCTAGGAGATAGGAGATAATCGATGATTAGCTGACAACAGTTGCCTCGAGGAAAGCCTCGGAAGAGGGACGGAAGGGCGCGCTGCTCAATGCCGAGAACCCAGGGCGCCAGGCGCTCAAGGCTCTCAACAACGCAGAGCTCATGGAGGAGATGGCCAAGCACGCCCGCGAGGTCGAGGAGTTTATGAACGTGATCAAGACAAAGGAGGAGGACATTGCTCAGCTCAAAAAGGAGTTGGCAGAGCGTGATGCGCTCCTGATCTCGGAACGACAGCTCAACCGCGACCTGAGGGTGAGTCCAGCTATCCAAACGGCTTCGAAGACAGCTGGACTAACATTCCAGCAACAACAGAACGAAAAGGACATGCAGCACATGCAGATCAACGCCCAGCTGATTGCCAAAGAGGCCAAGGTGACCGAGCTCCAGGCCGAAATTGAGCGTGCCACGCTCGCCGTGTCGGCGATGAAGGCCGAGCTCCAGGTGGGCCTGGAAGCTGCGGAAAAGGCAAAGGCGATGGCGAACCAGAGCGTCGACGACGTCCGGGCAGAGTGCGACAAGCGCATCGCAGAGATTGAGGAGGAGCTGCGCGCCGCCGAGACGATCCGCCGCAAGCTCCACAACCAGGTCCAAGAGCTCAAGGGTGGGTAGCATCCCCAGAGACAGGGCTAACCCGCCAGGCAACATTCGCGTCTTTGCCCGTGTCCGTCCCGCTTTGTGTGAGTTGGATAGAGCCTCCCAAAGCAGCCCAACTTACACCCCAGTGCATGAGACGAGGAACCCGGACGGCCTCGCGGACATTGCCTATGGCGACGAGCGTCTCGCCCAGGAGACTGGCCAGAGCCACCTGACGGTCACTACCCGCTCCGAGTCGGCAACGGGCAAGGAGCGCGAGCAGGTCGTGGCATTCCAGTTTGACAAGGTGGGTCACAGTCGTGTAACGGAGCTGACGTGCAGGTGTTCCAGCCCAAAGATGGACAGAAGGAGGTGTTTGAGGAGATTTCGATGCTGGCGCAGAGTGTGCTCGATGGATACAATGTGGGTCATATCTCGCTTTCGACTTGACTAACACGCAGGTCTGCATCTTCGCCTACGGCCAGACTGGCTCGGGCAAGTCATGGACCATGGAGGGTGGCCAGGTGAGTTAATGGTTTGGTTCGATCTAACTCTCAGAACCCCGAGGAAGCGGGTATGATCCCGCGTGCAATCGACATGATCTTTGCAGTCAGCAAGCAGCTCCAGGATCGTGGGTGGAAGTACACGATGGAGGGGACGTTCCTGGAGGTATACAATGAAGTTGTCAGTTGCCCAGGTTTTGTCGTTTTCAACTGACCCCAGATCAACGACCTCCTGGGCAGCGGCGAGTTTGACAAGAAGAAGCACGAGATCAAGATTGACAAGGACAACCGCATGACCGTGACGGACATTATTAGCTGTGGGTGGATAGTCAGCTGGGCTGGCTGAACAACAAAGCAGCTGACAGCAGTGCCGCTCTCCAACCCCGACCAAGTGACCCAGCTGCTCAAGCACGCCCGCTCGCGTCGTGCCGTGGCGGCAACGCTGATGAACGAACGATCATCGCGTTCCCACTCGGTCTTCTCGCTCAAGGTCCGCGGCGTCAACCCGATCACCGACGAGCGGAGCGAGGGCATCCTCAATCTCGTCGACCTGGCTGGTTCAGAGCGCCTGGCGTCGTCCGGGGCCGACAAGGACAAGGACCGCCTCAAGGAGACGATCAACATCAACCGCTCGCTCTCTGCGCTCGCCGACGTCATTTCCGCACTCGGGCAGGGACAGCAGGGCGGACATGTGCCGTACCGCAACTCGACGCTCACCCGGCTGCTCCAGACGAGTCTCTCTGGTGAGAATGCCACAAGGAGATTATTGGGGTGGCCGTTAGCTGACACGCCCAGGCTCAAGCAAGACGCTCATGTTCTGTAACCTCTCCCCCGTTGCGGCGCACGTCGGCGAAACCCTGTGCTCGCTGCGCTTTGCGACAAAGGTCAACACCACGCCGGCGGGCACGGCCAAGCGCATCCACGGGCGTTCGTCTGTGTAGAGAATGGCAGAGGGTGGCGCCAGTTGATACCGATTTGTGTATGCTATGTTTTGTGTCATAAGCGGGCAGTTGTCTTCGTCATTGTTGTCCTTCGTCATTGTTGTCCCTCGTCATTGTTGTCCCTCGTCATTGTTGTCCTCGTCATTGTTGTCCTTTGCTGTTGTTATCCTTTGTCATTGGGCGGCACCACGCATCAGACATTCAGTGTCGGTTCCGTTCACATGCTCAACCAAACTGGCTGCGAGAGATACAGCACTAGACACAAAGCCATGCCAACTCGACGACGATTGGTACGCCAATGAGTTCCTCCTAACCGACGGTGAGTCCACACGAGTCTACCCCCCGACAGCCTCGTACCCACAACCCCCGCATCTCATTCCGCAGAACCCCCACAAGCCCAACCGTACCCCCACAAGCCCAACCGCACCCGGATACAAGAGCAGTGCCATGCCAACATGCTATGCAAACTACCTACTGGCCCTGTGCCCTACTCGGCCTTCTCCTGGGGCGGGACACCGTCCCCGAGGACGATATCGCCAACACGCAGCCTGCTCCACCCCTGCTTATTCTGGATCGTCTTCTGGTATCCCTTTCTGCGCTTCTTCAAAATCGTGCGGGTCAGCGGCGACTTTGTGTGCTCGAGCACCGTGAGGTCGCAAGAAGCCACCCAGGGGGGGATCGTCTTAAAGCTCGCGTCCACCCCTGGTCCGCGGGGCAGCAGCTTGCGGAGCTCCTTGCCGTCCGCGGCGGGCGAGCGGATCGCAAAGTCGCGCGACCCCACTTCGAGGATACGCGTGAGCGCCAGCGTCGTTCCGGGCGCCTGCAGCGGCTTGAGTGTGGGGACGGTCAGGATGTCGCGCGGGTGCAGCAGGTACGTCCGCGAGTGCAGGCGTGCGAGGAGGTAGCGTCCAGTCGAGGGCGTCGAGGTCTCGCGCAAAAGGCGCAGCGCGTCCGGCGTCGTCCGGGGCAGTTCGGGCGTGGACGGCGGCTGCAGCGCGGGCAGAGAGCCGTACGGCGACGTCGACGACGAGGATGCAGGCGCAGAGGTCGCGAGCGCGCGCAGAGGCTGGCGCAGGGCCATTGCTGGGACGTTAGTTTTGCGACACTGAAGCGAGGCTTGAAGCGAGGCTTACCCCGGGGAAGGACGCGGGGCGGCATGGTGCTGCTCGATGCGAGGTGGTGGTAGTTTGTCGTTGTTGCGTTGCTCGACGCTGTCGCCTGGAAAATGTCAATCGGAGACGGAGACGAAACCAAGGGTCAAGTGGAGGCAGAGAATGGTAGGCACGCTGAACGGAATAATGGTTAATGACGGGCAGGTTGTAGTTAAAGGGACGTGTTGTGGGTGAGTGAGTGCCACAGTGTTTGTGTGTTTAATGCCGTGTATGTCCGCAAAGTTGCTCAGGGGTGCGAAGGACGGCCCAACTAGGTGTCGTTGTCGTTGGTCGGAGAGAGTCGCTTGGTTGGCCAGTCGTAGGCGAGGCAGACCCCATGGCGTAGCCCCGCGCCTCGCCCGCCCGCCCGCCAGCCGCCAGCCCACCATCCGTCCGTCCGCCCAGCCAGCCCTGCCGCGCCTGGCTACAGTTGCCTGCCTGCCTGGGTGCGGCCCAACTGTATGGGCCAAACCAGCCAACCAGTCCTGACGCCCACTGGCAGCCAACCACCTGCACCGGTGCTAGTGCTCTCGCCCTCTCCCCCCGTCCCCTGTGTGCCCCCCCGTCCCCCGTTCCCCCTGCCTCCTCCCTCCGCCCAGCTTGACCTTCTACCTCCATCTCACCTCGTCTCTTCCTTCTTCTACCACTCTCCTTTCTCCCCCTCCATCCTCCAAAACACCGCTCACAATGCAGTCCGCCATCCGGAACTCGCTCCGCGCGGCCGTGAGTCGTCACTCTGAAAACACACACCTGGGCTCGCCGATCGGCAGCTCGACGCCGGGCGGGGCTGGCGGAGAAGTTGGGGGGCTGGAAAGAAGGACCGGTACGGCGCGGCGAGCTGGGTCTAGCCCGTCTGGGGGTGTGGCCCGGCTCGTCTTGACGTCTGCGTGCAGTGATGGGCAATGCACGTCGGCGTCGGCGTCGGTGTCGTCTGCTCGACCTCATGAGCGAGACTGTTGAGCCGACCGAAATGCCGAGAAAACCAAATCCCCCCCTCTTCTTCCCCGCCCTGTAACCCCCCCTCCCCCCACCAAACTCGTCGCCCACGTTTACTGACAACCTCCCCAGCGCGGCGTCCGCCTCGCGCGCACCTACGCTACGGCCAAGCCCGGTACGTTGTTGCGCATCTGGATGCATTCGAGAGTCGCTGTGCTGACGCGATGCGTTTTCTTTGGCCTTTTTTGCAACCACCCACAACCCACCCCTTCGCTCCCCTTTGATCCACGTCGTCGGCCTCAAACCCGATTGTCCACCTCCACCCCCGGCCAATGACCGCCCACATACCATCCACACCCCTCCCTTACTGCCACACCACACCACACCTCATCCATTCATCCCGCCCCATCCCATCCCATCCCCACCACCATCATGCATGCCACCCTCGCCCATCACTGCCACCACCACCATTAGCCGCCTCGGAGGTCTCATCCATCCTCGAGTCGCGCATTGCCGGCACCTCGACCGGTGGTGACGTCCAGGAGACCGGCCGCGTCCTCAGTAAGTTTAAAAACGCAAGGCTGACGCAAGCCACAACCACTAACACGCTCAGCCATCGGTGACGGTATCGCCCGTGTCTACGGTCTCCGCAACGTCCAGGCCGAGGAGATGGTTGAGTTCTCCTCTGGCATCCGCGGCATGTGCCTTAACCTCGAGGCCGACAATGTCGGTGTCACCATTTTCGGTAACGACCGTCTCATCAAGGAGGGTGACACTGTCAAGCGTACCGGCGAGATTGTCGATGTTCCCGTTGGCCCGGGCCTCCTCGGCCGTGTCGTCGACGCTCTCGGCAACCCCATTGACGGCAAGGGCCCCATTGACGCCATTGGCCGCACCAAGTGCCAGGTCAAGGCCCCCGGCATTCTGCCCCGTCGCTCGGTCCACGAGCCCATGGCCACCGGCATGAAGTCGGTCGACTCACTCGTCCCCATTGGCCGTGGCCAGCGTGAGCTCATCATTGGTGACCGTCAGACCGGCAAGTCGGCTGTCGCCATTGACACCATCCTCAACCAGAAGAAGTGGAACGACGGCAACGACGAGAAGAAGAAGCTCTACTGTGTCTACGTCGCCGTCGGCCAGAAGCGCTCGACTGTCGCCCAGCTCGTCAAGACGCTCGAGGAGAACGACGCCCTCAAGTACTCGATCATTGTCGCCGCTACCGCCTCGGACGCCGCGCCCCTCCAGTACCTTGCCCCCTTCTCGGGCTGCGCCATGGGCGAGTGGTTCCGTGACAACGGCAAGCACGCCCTCATCATCTACGATGACCTTTCCAAGCAGGCCGTCGCCTACCGTCAGATGTCGCTTCTTCTCCGTCGTCCCCCCGGTCGTGAGGCTTACCCCGGTGACGTCTTCTACCTCCACTCGCGTCTTCTCGAGCGTGCCGCCAAGATGAACGAGTCGCACGGCGGTGGTTCGCTTACTGCCCTCCCCATCATTGAGACCCAGGGTGGTGACGTCTCGGCCTACATTCCCACCAACGTCATTTCGATTACCGACGGCCAGATCTTCCTCGAGGCCGAGCTCTTCTTCAAGGGTATCCGCCCCGCCATCAACGTCGGTCTCTCGGTCTCGCGTGTCGGTTCCGCCGCCCAGACCAAGCTCATGAAGGCCGTCGCCGGTTCGCTCAAGCTCTACCTCGCCCAGTACCGTGAGGTTGCCGCTTTCGCCCAGTTCGGCTCGGACCTCGACGCCTCGACCCGCTTCCTCCTCGCCCGTGGTGCCCGTCTTACCGAGCTCCTCAAGCAGCCCCAGTACCAACCTCTCCCCACCGAGATCATTGCTCCTCTCATCTACGCCGGTGTCAACGGTCTCCTCGACAAGGTCCCCACCGAGAAGATTGGCGCTTGGGAGAAGGCCTTTACCGAGAACCTCAAGTCGCAGCACCAGGGTCTCCTCGAGAAGCTCTCGGGCGGTGTCCTCACCCCCGAGATTGAGAAGGAGATGAAGGCCCTCATCGAGGCCTCGGTCGCCGACTTCAACGCCTAAGCCAACAAAGCAGTGACACAACAACTCGGACCGGGTCGTGGCTCCCCCGTCGCCCATCGACGCACCGCCACGCCCCAGGAGGGATAAAGGAGTTTTCTAGCAGCTTTTGTTAGGGCTCTGGAAAATGCATTCGAGATTGAAAGACGTATTGGTTTGAGGCGGGTAGGGTTGCATGTGGCAAGTGTTCATGGTGATTTGACTGTTGGTAGAGTGCGAGCAGGGGTTGCGCCCCTGTGTTGGACCGTGTGGTCAGCCTCAAGGCGCCCACAGTTGTCTCAACTCGTCAATCCAGTCGCTCTGTGGTAGGATTTGGCTCACGTGACGCGCAGCATCTCCCATCGCTGCAAACGTGCCAATCATTAAACGCTGGCACAGCTGCACAGGCAGTTTGGTTTCATACACACACAAAGGGTCCTCGAACAGCCAACCGTCGCGCGGATCAAGCCTGTGGTCCGTCCGAACATCGGCCGTAATATCCCAACATGCCAGGTGCAGCAGGCTTGCCCACATCGACGAGCTGCAACAGTGACGGCGTACATGTACATGTGTTTACATTGACTCTGGTCATACTACATGCTACGGCGATCACTCGCTCGTGCTAAATGCTACTCCACACTCGTGCCTACTAAACAGCCACGCCACACTCACATGCTAAACAGCCACTCCACATGCGCCGCGCCACGCTCACGTCTCGCTGTCCGCCTCCTGTTCTCGCTACAAAACACCCGACTTCCCCCATCTCACCCTAGACCTTGTAATTTTTCTTCGTCCGCCGCCGCCCGGCCAACGAGAGCTCCATCTCGGGCGGGGGCGTCTCGACGGTGTCAAACTCGGGCAGGCCGAGTTTCCTGCGCATCGCGCGCCGGGCGTTGTTGATGTCGGTGCACCGGATGGCCCAGTCTGTGTCCTCCTTGCGCAGTGCCTCGAGTTTGCGGCAGGCGGCGTCGTAGGTGCGTTGTTGGGCCGCCGCTGTGGGTTGGGCTGGCGGAACGGTTGGGGTGGCGGTGGTTGGTGTGGCGGCCGGCTGGGCGGGTTCGGAGGGTGTTGGAATGGGTTGGGCAGGGTTTGGCGAGGTGGTTGCGGGCGTGGGAGATGCGATACGGGCGGTTTGTGGTTCTGCTGGTTCTGCGGGGACGGGTGTTGTCTCCTTCGGCGTCGGTGCTTGGTCGGGAGGGTTGGGGGCCACGGCAGAGGCCGTCGCAGGCGGAGAATCGGCTGGTTCGCCAGATACCGCAGCTGCGGCAGTCTCGCCAGCTGCAGTTGCGTCGGCGTTCTGGTCGGGGTTGGAAGCCTCGGCGGCTGCTGGCTCTGCAGGCTGCGCAGCAAGCTCCTGATCGACATCCTCCCCCGTCCCCATGTCGTCGTCCTGCACGTCTGCTGCCGATGGCCCGGCGTCGTCAGGGCCATCCACCTGTTCGCCGTTTTCGCTGTCGACCCCGTCCTCGGGTGCCGGCTCGGCGGCCTCAAGCTCGGGATAGGCACGCACACACCTCTCGATAATCGCCTCGGGGAGCAAAACGAGATGAACATAGGCGCGACGGTCCTCAAGGCTCTCCCAGCGCTCTGAACCTCGCGCAGGGGCGCGGGGCTCGGTCGCGGTCGTCGAATCACTGCGGGCACGGGCGTTGCGGCTGCGTGGAGTCGCCTCCGTACGTGCTTCAACTCCAAGGGCCCAGCGCTCGAGTTCAGGAAGAAATTCGCCGGCTACCTCGCGCTCTCGCAATTCGCCGTACGACACCTTGCCGTTCAGGCCGTTGCGGGCCGAGGGAGATTGGAAGAACGCGTCGATACGCCACTGGGCTGGTGCGTATCGCTCGTGCAGGATGTCGGAGAGGTGAGGACGTATCGCGACAATCTGCCTCCACAAGTTGAGCTTGGCGAACCGGTACGTGTCGCCAGCTGGCGGCAGGTCGAGGTCTGGCGTTGGGTGACGCCTGCGAGACGACTTTTGTGGGCTCTCCTCCTTCTCACGAAATTCGACAACCTGGAGGTCAGCTCGGACATGGGTGACACAGAGCAGCACTTACACGACACTCGGCAATCGCCTCGTCGTCGAGGAAGAGGACTGCTTTCCTCGGCCGACTTTTGTGCACTTTGCCAATGCGATCGACGACTGTGAACCGGTCCCCGGACCTCCGCGCTTCCTCTTCAGTTTGGGCGGGGTGGAACTCTTCCAGATAAGCTGGCCGCCATTGGTGCATGTCCTTGACGAGACAAGCACCTTTGAGCTTCGCACTGAAATACGTTAGTCGCGCCCTGGATTAGCACTTACCCAGCGGGCAGCTCAGAGGGTTGGAATACTTCTGGCTCTGGTGGTGGAGGCGGTAAGTCGGATAATACCGATGACGCATCAGAGTCGGGTGTGGGCGACTGCTGCTTGCGTTCGAAGATGGACATGAGGTCCATCGGGTTGTCGTCGTCGTCATCGTCCTCGGCGATCAGGCTGCTCCACGGCATCGCAATGTCGCTGGGCGGGGTTCCTGATGACGTCTGATCAGGCGTCGGGTTGGGCATGGCCTTGCTCTTCGCCGTCTTCCGTCCCCGAGATGTTGATACACCAGCTGCCTTTGCCGGCGTGCGCGACTTGGCTGGTGTCTGCTTGGGGCCGCCCTTCTTCTTCGGCGTCCGCTTGGTAGGGTCCTTCTTCGATGGAGGCTTTTTAGTCGGTCGGCCCGCTGTATCGACCTTGCCGTCCACAATATCGAGTAGCGAGACAGTAGGCAGATCAGGTGATTCTGATCGCGTCGGCTTCCTCCCCTTAGCCTTCTTCCCCGTCGCCTTGCGTGGCGCCTTCTTGGCCGGTGGGATCAGCGGCGTATAGTCGTCGTCGGGCGCCTTGCGTTTCTTCGACGTCGGGCCGACGGAATCTTCCGACTCCGAGGCATCCGACGGGGGCCCCTGCTCCTCGGCGTCCTCTGGAGCGTGCGGGGACGTCGCCTGCGCTGGTGACTCGTCGGCTGGCTCTGATAATGAAGCGTGCGGGGATGTCGCCTGCGCTGGTGGCTCGTCGGCTGGCTCTGATAATGAGGACAGAGAGTCCGAGGAAGGCGTGGGAGACGCCCTCTTGAGCATCGCTGCTCTCCTATGCGCGCGGCTGAGATTAGCTCCTTGTGACAGAACAAGGGCTCACCTATACGTCCTTAGAGGGCGCATACGACTGGGGCCAGCCACGGTCTGGTCCCATTCGGGCTGCGACGCCCGAGGAGTCGCCAAGCCGGTCGTTGCCGTCTGAGATTAGCGTGCATCTGTGGTTGCTGGTTTTCTACACTGCTATACTACCTACCACATCTGCGTTTCCATTAGAGAGTGGTGCCACACGTTCCTCGGCGTTGGTCGGCGCCCTGGACAGCACGGCAGCCACAGTGTCGGCCACAGGGAAGGCAAGCGGGGGCAGCGGTGGGGATGTCGCTGCTACCGAGTCTACTGCTTTCGGTGGCTCGGGCGGGACCAAGGATATGATCGAGCGTCGAACGCTGCGACGTGGCGGCATTGAGAGTGCCAGATGTATGTATGACGTGAAGTGAAGAGTGTGGGCGGGTGGGATGATGTTGTTGGAATGTGTGTTGCTTTCTGGCTGCCACTTGGCTAGCTTGGCTTCCCCGTATTGTGATCATGACAACCCAAGGCGCGCAGGGTGGAGGGCGGAAGCAAACGCGTCACTGAAGGAGCCGAGTTAGCCACGTGGGAATGCACGGAAGCAAATAGCCAAACAACACATGGACCCTGGGAGCGGCGACCGACGCGCCCGGAATACATTCACGACGCGATCGTCATCAGCGGCGACGTTGATAATACCCTACCTCCGTCGCTCCATCGCCATCTACACATACCCACACCCTCGCCTCGCCTGTTCCCCCCTTCAAGACATAACCAGTGCTCCACTGCGCCTGCAGTGGGGACACCGGCATGGCTACGCAACCACCACCGGCCGACAAGGCCTATGAGATCCCCGTCGTCTCGTTCCGCGTCATCACCAATGAACCAGACCTCCTGATCCCAGCCGGTGTGCACTCGGTGAGCTGCATCGACTTGTCCTTCAAGCTTAGCTGACAATGTACAGGAGCAGGCACGATCATACGGCTGTGCGTTGTCGAGACCTTCCTCCATTGCTGTCGTGCGAGCTGCTGACTGTACAGATAATGACTTCTCCGACTTTGAGCGTCCAGAACATTACATTCGGTACATTGGTACGTGTTCACGTGTCTGTGAAAGAATGTCGTTGACGAACAGAGCCTATCGAGTCTGAGCTTGCAGTGCAGGTCGAGTATGACATGGACGAGCAAGGTGGGTGGAAGGCGAGGATCGAATGCTCACCCAGCAGACCAAGAGTGGCTAGACGCAGTCAATGCCGAGAGGACGAAGGAACAGTCCGGCCCTGTCACCTACGAAGTGTTTGAGATTCTCATGGACAAACTGGAGAAGGAATGGTTCAGCCTCGTGAGTCACCATGCTCCAGAACGCGCACTCACCCCAGATCAAACGTATTCCCCAACCAGCATCGCACCTCCCGGTCGAGGACTCGAAGTGCGCAATCTGCGACGACGGCGAGGGCGAGAACGCCAACGCGATCGTGTTCTGCGACGGGTGCAACCTTGCCGTTCACCAGGACTGCTATGGTGTGCCGTACATCCCCGAGGGCCAATGGCTGTGCCGCAAATGCACCGTTTCCCCAGAGAACCCAGTCGTAAGTCTCCCAGTTGTCGGGCCGCTCGGCTGACCTCAGTCCTGCCTCTTCTGCCCAAACGAGGGCGGCGCATTCAAGCAGACCACTACCGGCCACTGGGCCCACCTGCTGTGCGCAATCTGGATCCCCGAGCTCGGCGTCGGCAACGCAATCTACATGGAACCAGTCGAGGGCGTCGAGAACGTGCCCAAGAACCGGTGGAAGCTAGTGTGCTCGCTCTGCAAGGAACGCGTCGGCGCGTGCATCCAGTGCGAGAACAAGAGCTGCTTTACGGCCTTTCACGTCACGTGTGCGCGTCAGACGGGTCTGCTCATGAGCATGAAGCTCATGGGCGCCGACGGCCAGATGAAAGCGTACTGCGAGAAGCACCTTCCTGTAAGCTTTCGTGCTCGATTCAAGCTTACCCCTCAGGCAGGCTGGCGCGAGGGCAAGCTCGAGGACGAGGATGAGGAAGACGACGACTACTACGATTCAGAGGATGATACTCCCCCACCAAAGGCGAAACGTCCACGCAAAGATTCTACGACCGCCAGGGCCCCCGCGCCTGCACCTGTCACGACCAAGACGGCGCGTGCTCACGCCAAGTCGTATCGTCCCGGTCCGCCCATTGTTCCCCGAATGATTGTGAACCGCCTACTGGACTATGTTGCCAAGGTGTCGATCCGCAAGCGACAGCCGTTTATTGAGCGCATGTGCCGATACTGGAGCCTAAAGCGCGAAGCCCGCCGCGGCGCACCCCTGCTCAAACGTCTTCACCTAGAGGTACGCACCCCATGCAAGCGCCAGACGCTGACACGAAGCCATGGACAGCGACAGGCGGGTCTGGAGAGCAAACTGAGGCTGAGAAGGCCAAGAAACTCGAATACCTTGTGGCCGTCCGCAACGACCTTGAAAAGGTTCGCCTCCTCGCTGAACTTGTGCGCAAGCGTGAAAAGGAAAAGCTCCGCCAAGCGCAGGTTATCAAGGAGGTTGTCGACAACTTTATCTTTCCACAGTATGCGGTTCTTTACACGACACTGGAAAAGATTGTCGCGTGAGTACTTTCGGGCCGGACATGGCTGACCCCAGAATGGATCGTGGAGAACTATTCCTCAACCCTGTGAACCCCGCGGAGATCACCGACTACCTCGACGTGGTCAAGGAACCCATGAGCTGGTCGGAGATTGATGACAAGCTCAGGCAGGTCGTATACTCCAACGTTGAAGAGTTCAAGGTCTGTACAGCTGTTGACCCTTCCCCATGCCAAGCTGACGACCCAGCGCGACGTTCTCCTCACGCTGGACAATGCCATGTTGTACAACAAGTCGGACTCGCCCTTCCACCGCACAGCGGGACGGTTGAAGAAGAATGTACGGCCTTTGCTGGACGAGTTGGACGCGCTTCCTCCTTTAGCGGCCTTCATGCCCAGCGGCGACGAGTTTATTGATCCGCCGCCGGGTACTGTGGGTGATCTCGAACCGTCGCTTCTACGCCTACAAACGCTTCTGGCGCCAGATCCGGTGGACCGCGGACGGGATTTGTTAGCGTCAATATTTATGTTCGAGGTGGAGAGGCCAAAATCACCAACGCCTCCTCCCCCACCACCCCAACCAAAGCGGTCACGCAAGTCGCTCAATGCGGCTGAACGAAAGCAGCGGTGGGAAGAGCGCGAACAAGCATACAAGGAGCGGCAGAGCATGGGCGGCTACACACGGACGGCCAAGGCAGCAGCCAATGCCGCTGCAGCCGAACTCGGCATCGAGGCCGTGTCGTCACCACCACCACCACTTCCCGAATCGAGCCGGAAGAGGAGCACACGGCGTGAGACACGGACGCAAGGACGAGCTCAGCCACAAACGCCGCCGCCGCCTGACGAGCACCTTGACGCGGGTGACGATGCCGGCCCATCCGATCCCGCAGACGCATCGTCGCCGGGCACCATCAAGCCACTAACACGGCATGAACCAGGTGTTCTCGGCGTCCTGTCTGTGCCTGTGCTCAGTGAACGTGAGCGGCGCGAGTTGGAGCGCAAGCTCGACCTTGTCGCGGACAATATCGACACGTCGGACGAGTACAAGCGCTTCAATGTCGGTTGGATCCTGCCCGAGGGTGCCAAGCGTCGCCGTGCCCAGCCACCACCGCCTCCACTAAAGAAGCGGAGGCGAGAGCGGCCCAAGGAAGGGAGGCAGGAGAGCGAGGAGACGACAATGAAGGTGGAGACCGACGGGTCGGTCGACAAGTCGACGACGGAAGAGCGGACCGAGCATACAGCGTCGACAGGGCGGCCGTCCGAGGCGGCTGAACCGCACGAGGACGAGGCCAAGGGGACAGGCAAGCAGGTGGACGACGGCGAGGAGAGCGCATTATCAGAGGAGGAGCCGGAAGAAGGAGGCCCAAGTGGGGCGGCAGCAGGTGCCGCTCGCGAAACGACCGAGCAAGATCGAAAGGCCACGACGCCCGTGGTTGAAACACCCTCACGAGATAGGAAAGGCAAAGCACGCGCGCTTACCGACGACGACGAAGACCTGACACCCATCCCAACACCGACGCGCAAGCGGAGCCGGGATGAGGAGACACCACGGCCAGCGAAGAAGACTCGGTCGGAAGACGACGACGACCTGACGCCGCCACCCGAGGAAGCGTTGCGGTCGAGCCTGTCCCCGCCTCCGGGCGAGCAGTTAGAAGGCGAGGAGGAGGAGGGTGCGCGAGGCGTCGAAGCGTCAGTGGGCGAGACCGAGGCCGAGGAGCGGGAACGGCGCGAGCGTCGCGCCCGCGAACCCCGTGTGCCAGACCCATCCGACGATTTTCCCCCAGACTCTAAAGGTGCGTCTACACGTGTTGTTTATTTGCTCACGCAGCAGTATGGGCCAAGGTCCCGTCGTACCCCTACTTTCCAGGCATTGTGGTCGACCACGTCGGGCGGTGGGACACGGTGCCCCAGGCCGCGCTCGACATGGAAGACGAGGCGAATGCGCGCGAGCGCGCGTGGCTCGTGCGCTTTTACGACAAGCAGCGCAGCTATGCGTGGGTGCACCGCGACAAGCTCGACGGGTTAGGTGTTGATGATGGTGAGTACGGAGCGGGGCGAGCGAAGCGAGGCCATTCGGTTGTGTCGACTCCGACGGACACGCGGTTGCGTTGGACTCGGGCGACGTGTTGCTGTCCCTACCGAGCGACGGTGCCAGCATCTTTCGAAACAAATGCTGACTTCTAGCTGTGGACAAAATGTACCTCGCCGGCAAGGAGCGGGGCCGCAACAAGGGCTTCAAGTCGAGCCACGTCCGCGCGTCGTGCCGCAAGGCGTTTACGTGAGTGCGGTGGTACGGGCATAGTGCTGACGGGCAGTGAGGCCAAGGCGGCCATTGACGCCGAGAAGGTAGCAGAGTCGTAGGCAGTCGCATCATGCATGGCACAACCTGAGTCTATGGTGCGGCAGTGGGCGTATAATACGGGTTCCTTGAGATCCTCTCCTTTGTCTCTACACATTCAATATTCAAACGTGGCACTCAAACGTGCTCTTGACCCCAAACGTGCTCTTGCCCTCGTTGCATCCCATCCCATCGTGTCGCCTCCAGTCCCAACGTTCATCACCACATCTAGACCCGTCATATCCAGTCCCAACATTCATCACCTCTAGTCCCTAGTCGAAATACGCAAGCGCGCGGAGGAGCTGGCTCTTTGCCTCGTCATAGTCGTCAAACTCGAGTGCGGAAATGGCAAACTTTGCGTGTTTCTTGACCTGATCCCTGTCACGCCAGTTGAACTGCTTTGGCGGGGCGGGCGGGGCCGAGGCGGGGGGCGGGGGCGCGTACGAGTAGGCGGTGGACGCGAGCGAGGGCGGGGGCGCGGGTGGGTGCGCGGTGGCGAGGGAGGGGGGTGGGGCGGTGGATGCGAGCGACGGGGGTGGAGCGGGCGGGTGCGCGGTGGACGCGAGCGACGGGGGTGGAGCGGGCGGGTGCACGGTGGACGCGAGCGATGGCGGGGGCGGCGTAGGGAGGCTCGGTGCGCGGGGCTTGGGCGGCGACGGCTGCGGCGGCGGCGCCTTTGTGGGCGAGGGGTTGCGGGGTGTGAGGGTGTGCGCGGTTGGGACGAGGGGGGGCACGACGGGCGGGGGTAGGGGCTGGTACGCCGACTCGGGCGAGGGGAGGGGCACGAGCGTCTCGTCGAAGACGGCGACGCTCGACATGGTCTGCGCGGGCGAGAGCGGCGCGCCATCGGGCCCCATGAACCGGACGCTCTTGTCGGGTTTGTCTGGGCCAGGACCTGGGCCGGGGCCGGGAGCGGGGGGACCGGTGGCTGTGTGTCCCGAAGACCCAGAGCCGCGAGAGCCGCCCGAGCCCGCAGACTTGCCCGAGTCACCCGACAGGACGCGACCTAGGTCCACTGCGCCAGGGGGACTGGGCAGGCGCGGCTCGCTGTCATCCACACCCGGCGTCGCCATCGTCGACCACGTCTCGGAGACGGTGCGCCGCGGCACCTCGTCGTCCAGGTCGTCGATCGTGATCGGCGGCGGCACGTTGGGGCGCTTGAGCGACGACGACGAGCCGCGCCGCTCCCCCTCGGCGGACGTGCGGCGCGGTGTCGAGCCAGAGGGCGAGCCCGTGCCGGGGCTACGTGCCAGGGGTGAGCCGGCACCAAGCGAGGCCAGGAGGTCGTCGTCCGTCTCGGGGATTGCTGCGGTTAGGGATTGTTCATGAAGAAGAGGGGGGGCAAGAACACCGTCGCCACATCGCCTCCTCGCAGATGGACTAAGTGGGGGCAATAATACATGGCGGCCCGCCCAGAGCCAAGATGGCAACAACAACCAACAACAAGCCGCTTCACAGACTCCGAAACCTGTTGCCAAACATGACCAACACCCAACACGACACTCACGCGGACCAGACACGGGCGTACGGCCTTCACGAATCGCGGCCCCAATGTCCCGAATCTTCCACCGCGCATAGCTCAGCTTCTCCTTTGCCTTGGGGGTGAGCACTCGGTCCAGCCTGGTCAATGCTGCTCACATTCTCGCTCATCGGGACGTCGAAGCAGTTGAGCACTTCGAAAAACTGCTGGGCAATAGCATACTGTTGGGACGTTTTCCTGTGTATCAGTGGAAATTGCGGTGAGGAGCGTGAGCGTGCATTATGCACTTTGCACTCGCCAACAGAGCTGAGTAGAGCGCCCTAGGCAACACTCACATGTCGGTCTTTCCGGCACGGTCCATACGGTCCGCAGCTGCAAACATGAGAATGGCAAAGCTTTCGACATAGGCACTGCCAGCAGCTTCATTGTTGACACGCTCGTCTTGGCCGAGAATCTTCTTCATCTGTTGGTTTGGTTAGAATAAGAACCTGGCGGTGGGTGCACACTGTGTGACGGAATGAGTAGCGCCGAGGACCACATGAGGACAGTGTGGGGAGTGCAAGGCGGTACTGCCGAGTCGGCCGCCGGGCGGCAAGACGGGCCACGATTATACTCCACGAGACACTATTCACGATGTGAAGCCTTGTGTACGTCTCGATAGAGGCTAGTTGCTCCTATCTGCGTCCCCAATCTCTCGATTTCATCCCACCACAGGTAGCTCACCTCTTCAAGCACCTCAACAAGCGACAGGAGCCACAGGTTCTTTCCGGGCACCGGCCCCTTGAACGCCATTGCCCTCTGGGCAGCAGCAAAGCAGCCTGGTTTGTCAGCATTGCTCTTGGTGTCTCGACAACGCAGAAGCAGCGCCTGGTATGTGCGTCGAAGCGTGACGGAGACGATAGCAATTTAATAATAACTGCTGGGTGCATTGGATAAACAAGGCCAACAGCATGGTCACACCACATGTGGGCTTGCTGCCCGTGCCCATGTCACGCTGCTCCACACGCCACCGCCGCAGCCCATCGTAACGTCTATCGCTCGCCACCCACACCGCCTACTCACACCAATACGCCACGACCGGCGTGCTGACCCTAATCTCAATGGCGCGCTGGAGAATCCCCGCACAGAGCCCCCGGAGCTCCTTGGGCATCGTGGCGCGTGGGATCGAGATTTCCCGCATCGCGTCCCCGATGGCTTGGGGCGTGCTCATCGTGGCAACCTAATGGGGAGAAGCAGGTAGGGTTGAGGGGGGAGCGAGGATGTGCCCGTGGTTTGTCTTTGGTCGAAAGCGACGGAGGTGTGGATGGGTGATGACTGGGTCTGGCCACTGGCACGTGTTTGTTGATGTCCGCAACCAGCGTTTCCGAGGCCGCGATAAGAGGATCGCGGTGTATTCGGCGGCGAGTAGAGCAAGGTCAACAGTCAAGAGTGAGGAGATGGCGAGCACAAAGACGCCTTGTGCGGCGTGCAATGTGCAGCGTCGTCATCGTCCATGCCAGTGGCACGGTGGACGGCTGCGGTGGAGGGATATCCATTTGCTTCCGCCATTTAGATTTTCGGTTCCAATGCCGGTTAGGGATGTCCCTCTGGGGTTGAGGTTTTTGGTTGGGATGGTTTGGCTTCTGGTATGGCTGGGGGTTTTGGATGGGGAGCGAGTGTTTTCGGTTCTGACGCATAGCATGGTGTGGGCGAGTGTGGCAACTCAAAAGCTGGCTGGCTGGGTTGGTTTGCATACCTTCCTTCCTTGCATACCTTGCTTGCTTGCTTGCTTGCTTGCTTGTTTTCTTCCTTCCTTCCTTCGTTGGTCGCTGAATGCTCGCGCTCTTTGCCAAATCACCTTTGCCCATGTTGCTTCCTCATCTTCCTTCCTCATCTTCCTTCCTCATCTTCCTTCCTCATCATCCATCCTTCCTCATCATCCTTCCTCTCCATCTTCCTTCTCATCCTCTCCCAACTCGTCACCTCTCATCCACTCCCACTCACCATGGACAACCCAAACCCAAATCCCATCATACCGTCCACCCCCTCGTCCCGCTCAACAATCTTCGCCCGCGCACCACCTCCAACGCCGACGTCCAGAGCACCAACACGGGCTCCATCTCCAGTCGATGCGTTACGCACCCGTTGGGCTCCACGGCCTACAATCCTCTCCCCTGCGTTTGTCATCAACTCGTACTACATCTCCCTCCTCTCGCACATCCCGGTCTCCCACCCGTTACCGGTTCCCCAAGACTCAAGCGCCTCGGGCCAAGCGAGTATTGAACCCATCAATGAAGACACCCACGACAGCAGTGACAATGCGATGGACGTCGATCCCGAGCTTGAAGACGTTGGCTCTTCACTATCGACGTTAGGGCCGCCCGACCCGCCGTCGCCAGGTGAAGAAGGTCATGTTGGTGCAGGAGGTGAGGAACCGAATGGTCAGCAAGATGCAGCATCGACCGTGCGGGGAGAGCTACCCGCCGAGGAAGGCGTCGCGCTGGTATCATCGGCGCCGACACCGGCTTCGGCACCGGCCACGGCGTATTCCGCCCGCACCCCGACCGCCGTGCCCGATGCCACGATCCCCACTTCGGTATCGGAGGCCACGATCCCCACTTCTGTTTCGGAGGCCACGACCCCGTCGGGCGTCGCCACCAGTGTTGATACCTCTTCGCACACCCAACCCGTTATCCCGGAGTCGAACGCCCCCCAGCCCATCAACACCTACACGTCCGTACCAGTTGAACCGGCCACCAAGTCACCATCAATGGAGCATAATGTCACAGAGCCCACGTTCGAGCATGTCCTCACACCGACTCCATCACCGCCGGAGTCTCCACCGTCCTCACCTCCGCCAATGCCCAAGTTTAAACGGCGAGGATTCTTCCTCGCTCCGCAAAGAAAGGAGCCTCCACAGGGGGACACCGCCGTTGAGTCATTGTCGCCCGTGCCGTCCCAGAATGGACAAGCATCCACAATCGAAGACGGCAGCCAGGAGGATGACAGTCCGATGCCCTACTCGCAGTGGCGTATCGGCAAGACACCTGGACATCAGGGCATGCGCGCGGCAAGCAAGAGGCGTGCTGAGACATTAAGCGACGACGAGGTGGGTTGGTCGTCCACAAGGGTAGTCTAACCCACCAGGGCGACATTACCTCACGATCAGCACGCGTCCTGAAGCGCCCGTTCCGGCCTCCTACGCGTATCGCTCCTCCCGCCACGCCTTCATCTCGCCGTCTGCCGAACACCTCCTCAACGCTCTCTACACCAATCGGCATTCCCACTTCCACCCCTCCCTCCGGCCGCTCCACGACCACCACGGACACCAACCCGCCGTCCTCGCCCACTACCTCTACCTCTACCGGGTCGCTCCGCTCGAAGCGCGTCGGAAAGCCGTTCCGCCCTCCGTGCCCTCGCTCTGACGCGCCGTCTCCGTCGTCAAGCACCAACTCTATTGGCCGCCTCAGCTTGCTACGCGACGCAGATGCTGGGCTCATCAAATCACTTGAAGCACGAGTGAGGACCCTCCGCCAGGCGGTGCGGTACGCCAACGAGCCCGACGAGGACGAGCGTGTCGCGCGCCTGGTCGTGACGTGGCGCGACGCAGGTCGCGAGGTTGCGGACAGGCTATTCGCACTCCTCCCTGCACCTGATCCCGAGGAGCTGGATCGCAACACTCGCAGCAGCGGCATGCAGTGGGGATGGGACGATCCCGCCAACGACGAGATCCTCACTCCCGAACAGAAGGAGTTTCTGCGTACGGCCAAAACCAATGCGCACGGGGACGTGGTTGACGACGACGGCAACGTCATCCTTCCAGACGCCGACATTGACCTTGACAAGTTCTTGGAGAGTGCAGCGAAGGGCTCGAGTGCGCACGAGGTCCCGGCAATGGACGAGCTCTGCAATGTGCCGGAAAGGTGGGTTCGTCAGCGCGGGTGGATTAACCCAGCAGGCATCAGCCCGTCCAGCCGACAACGTGGGACCGCGGCGCAATGCTACTCCGCCTCGGCGTCGACCCAGAGCTGCTGGGATGGGACGGCGACGGCGACGACTGGACCGCGATCGACGACTGAGGGGCAGGCAGTGGCCATTAACCTCGACTGAAGTAAGATTCGTAAGTGAACCCGAATGCCAGAGCGGTGTCGTGCAAACGGTTGAGAATAGTGCAGGCAACGTGACTGACACAACCAGCAACGCCTGAGCGTAACGAGGCATCCACGACATCTCCAAACGAGAACGCCCACACGCAACCGATCCAACGAAATGCTCCATGTACGATACGACGCCGCGGCCGAGCGGCCACATTGTGACGATTCCATACAGAAATTGTGAAGTTTGTAGAGGATGTAGTTGTGCGCTGCGTAGCAGCCCAAGTGTGACCCGCGGGTTGCCGAAGACGTCCCCGACGGTTCTCTTTGCTGTGATCCTTTGCCAACTACACGTGCAGAGAAACCAAGGTCAACCCACTCACACCCAAAGCACCTGGACATGGTCAAAATGTGTGGCGCCAGACCGCTGTATTGGCGCATCTCGGCGCCGTTGGACGGCCCCGGCTCTCCAACCACATCGCCGTGGGCAGCGGGTAGTGACACATATAACGCTGCCCAGCTCTCAAATCCAGACATGACTAGTTGCGGTGCATCAATACTCGGTCCGCACCATCCTGCATCTCTGCACCGCCGCAGCACCATTTCACTGCCCCACTACCCCACGCCCACGGCTTGACTGGACCGCCGCCACATGCACCACGCACAGCGGCCACGACATCCACGACATGCACCACACCGCCACACCCAACGGGCCACACTTACACTTACACCTCCACCTGCCCTTGATACTACTGCCAGCGAGATGCAACGACGACATCCATCTTCACCTCCACAGCACCAACAGCTACTCGACGACATGCATGGCTACGTGCTAGATGACATGGTAATCAGCTCAGATCGGTTGGGATTTGAAGGAACGCAAAGGCGAAGAGAAGAGCGAAGAGCGAAGAGCGAAGAGCGAAGCGAAGGAAAGATAAGATACTCGAAGGCGAAGGCGAACGGGGTCGAGAGTGCGCAGCGTATAAAGTACACGCTTGCGCACTCGTGTAAACTGTAAAAGGTGTGCAAAGTGCGTTGCGTTTGGGGGAAAGTGTTTTCTTGTTCTGGGTTGTTGGAAAGTTGGTTTGGTGGTCACTCAAGATGGGCGGGCCAAAGAAGAGGAGCGAAAACGAACATAACGGATGTTGGAGAAAGTGGTTGTGGGTTACATGCGCTTGATGACCATGGGGGCCGGAGGGGGTGCGAGGCCGACGCCGACGCCGCCGGCGGGCCCCACGGGGGGGCCACCGGGCTGTCCGTGTGGCCAAGCGTACGGCTTTGTGCCAAAGCTGCCCATCATGGGAGCGCCCACGCCCGACTGGCCAAAGTAGCCGATGTGGGTGGGGATGATGCGGCGGCGTGCGCGCTGCTTGCGGGGGGCTGGGGTGCCTGCCGAGTTGGAGTTTGCGCCGACGGCGGTGGCGAGGGCGCGGGTGGCGATGGACACCGAGGGGGAGCGGGTGCGTTCTCCGTCGCGCTCGCCAGAGACACAACGGTCGCCGCGGACGCTGGCGGGGCGCGAGCCGCCGAGCTTGGTCCCGCCGCCGAGGACGGTGACGTTGCCGCCGTCGTAGGGAGTGACGGTCGGCGTGGCGGCGCCCGAGCGCCCGGGCGACGGCGTGCGGTTGTGGCTGCGCGAATGCGGGCGCGAGTGCGGCGGCGACTGCGACGGCGAGCGCGCCGGCGCCGACGCGTCCTGGTCGCCGTCCACATGCTCGTGCTTGGCCTTGACGGCATCGTCGGGGAACAAGTCGGCCGAGCCCGGACGCGACATGGGCGTCAGGAGCTGCGTGTGCTCGTTGCTCGTCGTGTCGCTCCCCGACGACGACGTGCTGTCCCGCCCCCGCCGGCGGCGCGTCAGCACCGCCCCGTGCGCGTTGGCGTTGGCGTCCGTCACCACCGTCGGGTGCGGGTGCGGGTGCGGGTGCGCCATAATGTCCGCGGCAGGCAGGAGCGACGGTGTCGCGGCGCCGCTGGGGCTCGCCGAGATGGCAAGCAGGCCCGGCGCGCGGATCGGGATCGCCTTGGACGCGCGCACCGGCGTCGCCACCGGCGAGGTCGCCTCGGGAGCCGGGCCGGAGGGGGCCGCCTGCCACACGACGTGGTACGATTCTGCCGTCAGCAAACGATCGAGCGTGGTGTAAAGAAATCAACCGCGTTCGGCGCGCGATATTAACAGAGGGGGGTTTCACGCAAACGCTAACACCACTCGTCTCCATCATTTTGACACCGGATGTCACCGCTCGCGCCACCGTCCCCACTTTGAACTGCCGCACTCCGACTCCACTCACCACGCTGCCGCTTGATGGGGTCAAACTCTGCGTCGTCCCACCCCCACGTGCCCCAGCGCCAGACGACGAGGCCCGGGTCGCACCACGCCTCCCACTCGTCGTCGTCGCCGACGGCGGTGGCGGGGTTGGCGCTTGCAGCGGCGGGCTTGCGGCGGCGGCTTTCGCGGATGGCCCGCGCCCATGTGGCCGCGTCGACGTCGCCGGCCACCTGGAGGAGGACGCGGGGCAGGCCGCGGGTCCGGTTCGAGATGAGCGAGCGCGCGCCGCTGCCAATGTGCGGGTTCGACTCGGTCCACGTCGGGGCAAACGCGCGCTCGAGGGCGGCCGTCAGGCGCGCGCGGAGCGCCATGAGCTGCGTGTGCGGGTAGTAGGCCGAGAGCGGCTGGACGAGGTGGTGCACGAGCGCGGACACGGCCGACGACAGGCTCATGTCGAGTTGCGCGCTCGGCGACGGGTCGCCGCCGCTGGTGGCGGCGGTTGAACTCGTGCTTGCGCCGAGGCAAGAGTCGGGGCGCTCGTTCTCCGACCGAGGCGGCGAGCGGCCCAGTGAAAGCGCCGCGAGGGCACCGTCTGGCGGGTCCATGGCTCTAGAGCATGCGGCAAAGATTTAGTGTAAAGAGTGGGCGGCGGCGGTGGGCGCGGCGGGAGGCGTCGATAAACAAGGCGGTGCCAAGGGGTAAGGGGGATTTGGCGCCCAAGGACAACGGGGGACAATGGGGTGCAAAAAAAGAGTGGGGTAGGCGGGTAGCGGGTAGGTTCAAGGCCCGGGGGTTTGGTCAAGGTGTGGTGTTGGCCAGGAGGTATCGAAGATGAGTGAGGGGCGTGGTTGTGGTTGAAGATGGATGGGATGAAGAGTGGCCACAAAGCAAGCACTCGTACTGTCTCTCGCCGCCCGCCGCAGCACCATCCCCTCCCTGGATTGCCCTCCCTCTGCTTGCTTGTTGGGATGCATCCGACTCGGGTCTGCCCACTTTCCCAATTCGGCAATTTTAACGGAACTTTTTCTCCCCTCCCTTGCCCCAAACTCGCACCCGTGTCCGTGGCCGCCACCCACCGCCCACACACCCAGGCGAGCGAGAACCTTCGTCGACATACGAGCACATGCATGCACAGCCCAGACGCATCCAGCTTGTATGCTGCCGCATGCATCGCATCATGCATCTCTTATCTCTTATCAACTGCATATGGTTGCTCTACGTCGGATGCGGTGGTGCCCAACGTCGCCAGAATGGGTGTGCCTCGTGAGCTTGCTGGTCCAGGTCTGGTCGCGACTGATTTTGCGTGTCATCCGTCGTCTCTGGGGATTGAAATTGACGCGCCAGACGCGCAGACGAGCCGACGACAACCGCTAGGCACCAACCGCATACCGCAATCATTTCCACCACCTCCACCCCGTCACTGCCACCATGCCACCATGACCATGCTACCATGCCATCCACTGCCATGCCTGCTTCGTCCAACGGCGTCACCCCCTTCGCCCACCCGTCATCCCTCCCCTCCGACGCCCGCGCCGACCAACCCCGCCGCCGCCGCGAGGGGCACGTCCGTGTCGACGACCTTGTCCAGGCGGTGTGCGACGAGGACTGCGAGGATGTGCTTGCACTGCCGTCAGCGCGACACCAGTCCAGAACGCACCACAACGGCACGGTCGCCCGTGAGGGTGTTGTACGCAAATCCCGCACATGGGCAGTATGCCGTCTTGAGCGTGTAGGCGAGCGCGGACGGCGCGCGAACGGGAGGCGGGGAAGCCGGCTCCGCTCGCGCGTCGTTAGATATTGGGGCCTGCTCAGCCGCCGCCTCAACCCCGTCCTCAGCCACAGCCGGTGCTGGTGGAGGAAGAAGCCGAGGAGGGGGAGGGACGTCCAAATACAGCGTATACGGTGCACCGGCCGAGGACGTGACCTGCCATTAGCGGCTTCCCTCACCTCGACGTACCTGGTACAGCGTCCGGTCGCCGGGGAGGTTGACGCGCACCACTGCGTGTGAGTTATACCAAAACATACCAGCTCACCGTCTCGGCGGTCTACGAGCTGGAGCGCGGACACGAGCGTCGGCCCAAAGAGCGCGTGCAGCTGCAGGAGGAGCGGGTCGAGCACTAGAAGGTCAGCGGGGTCGGAAGGATGACATACCGCGCGCGCTGGGCAGGGCGTCGAGTAGCGTGCCCGCGAGGAGGATGAATTCGGGAGACGGCGGCGTGGCCATGGCATGTGCATAGGCTGGAATGAGTGATAGAAGTCGTTGTTCGTGTCGCACAGGCTCTGGAGGGTAACAACAACAACTCGAGCATGAGCACGCTCAGGCAACTGCAACTGATGGGTTCGTGCCTGAGGGCCCCACATACGTAATCGCCTTAATGGAGCCACCACAAGGATGAGGTGGCGACGAGGATCGGTTGCACGCTTGGGTGGCTCGAAACACATCTCGCATCGACATGCATCCTCCATCCCACATCACATAGTCTCAACTCTCACAGCTTGCCTCCTCACTCTCGCCTCGTGTGGATACGACACGCGCAGTCAGCATTTACGCCCACACCGCTCACGATCCCTCCTTAACTCTCCGTCGCTCATCCCACTCCTCTCAAAGATGAACAGGGTTAGCTATCCAACGTCGCAACTGAGCTAATAGCAGATATTCGGGTCGAACAAGGCCAAGCCCAAGCCCAATCTCTCGGACGCGATTTCGTCGGTGCGTACGTCGGTTGGGAGCTGGCACGCTGGCGGCGTTGCACTGGGAGCACGGGTCGGTGTGGGTGTTGCGGCGGCATCTTGTGGATGTCGGGTGGCAAGCTCTCCGGGACTCTACAGTCGTCTTGTCCGAAGCCTGCTTCATATTTGCCCCGCGTGGTTCTGTCTCGGATACACTCACATGATCACCAACGACGAGCTCAGCTTCCCGCACACACTAACAGCAGACGGACACGCGCATGGGCTCGATCGAGGTCAAGGTCAAGAAGCTCGACAACGAGCTCGCGACGTACAAGGCGCAGCTGGCCAAGTTGCGCGATGGGCCTGGAAAGGTGAGCTGTCATCGGGGATGGGGTGATGATGTCGCGGCCGTCTATGGAGAATGTAGGAGTGCGCGCGTGTGTGTGTGGTGTATCCGGTTGGGTTGGGTTGTGTGTTCGTCATGTCATGTGGCCGAGTTTGTCGACGAGGCATTGAACAGGGTAGCGGTATCGGCGATCGTGCCACCGCCTAGCTCCCATTGAGGACCTGGACCGCGGTCGCTGATGACGGGTATGGGCGGCCGGTACTGAGCGCACGGCGTTGGCCTGCCTCCTCATTGCCTCTCTTTGGCTGAGAGGTTTTTGTGTGCAGCCGCATATCCTGTTCCCGGATTCACTGTGCTCGATGTGTCGGCGTGCTCGACGATGCTCTATGCACCCGTTCCCAAACACCTCTGCCAAACCAAACTACAATGCCCCCTCTCTATCTCTCTCTTAGTCTCTCCCCACCTCTCTCCCCCCCTCTCTTCACCCTCCACAACTCTTCACCACCCCTCCCCCTCCCACCCCCACTAACCCTAGGCGGCCGTCCAGCAGCGCGCGCTCCGCACACTCAAGCAGAAGCGGATGTACGAGGGCCAGCTCGCACAGCTGCAGCAGCAGACGTTCAACATGGAGCAGGCGGCCATGACGACCGAAAACCTCAAGAACACTGTGAGGTCGCGCGCGGGGGTGGTGGCTGACGGCAGATGGCGACGGTAGATGCGATGCGCATCGCCAACAAGGAGATGAAGAAGCAGTACAAGGGGATTGATATTGATAAGATTGAGGTGGGTGTAGGCGGGGAGGGGGGGAAAGACATGCGGGCGGCGTGAAGGGGGCGGGGGGGGGGAGATCTTGAGGCAGCGCGAGCGCGACGAATGCGGGTCGCCCTAGCTGCCTAGTTGAGCAGTGATTCACCGCGGACTCGCTGCGGGGACTGCCTCTTCATCCCCGCAGCCTACGCGCAGCGACCACCCACCCCAGACCCCCAGGTACCATACTCACCGACACTAACACCCAGAACATCCACTTCGAAATGGAAGACCTCATCGAGCAGGCAAACGAGATCCAGGAGAGCCTGGGGCGCAGCTACGGTGTGCCTGAGGAGGTCGACGAGGAGGACTTGCAGGCGGGTGAGTCGAGTCGGGGGTCGTGTCGGATGGCTTGTTGCGGTATCGCTCGCTTGGCTTTCATGGTGTGGCTCTTGCCAGCAGCAGGGGTTGGGTTGGACCCGTGCGCCCGGCTACCCGCTGGCGTCAGCAAGAGCATGCCGGTGTCGGGAGATAAGAGTGGTGTCTGCAAGTGGCTTGCTTCCGTGTCGGCTTCTTGTCATTCTCCTTGTGCTGCATCAGCGGGGCAGTTTCTGAACACTCTCGCGTCTATGTGCTTTCCCCAATAGGAAGTTGCAGCCGGCATTCGCTCGTCCTCCCACTGTGCCACTACCTGGGCCCATCCCCACCACTCCTTCTCCCCTTCCTCTCGCCCCACCAACCACTCCCGGCTAACACCAGAACTCGACGCGCTCGGCCTCGACGACGACCTCCTGGGCGAGAACGAGACGCCGTCGTACCTGACAGAGGCCGCCTCGCTCCCCGACTTTATCGACACGGCGCCCATCGAGGAGGAGGTGGGTCACCGCCCAATGACGTCCGCTGACCCACAGAAGTCGACCGAGCCGACGGCCGAGGTTGCGCGGTAGCAGTGTGTGTGTATAGATTGTGTTGTTATGCATGTCAATGTACGTGTTCGTATGGGTGGTTGGAGCCACTGCCCGCTTGCCTTCCGTTGCACTCTACCCAAGTCACTAACCCAGTGGACGCCCGACTAAAACCTCAACTGCCTAGTATCAACCCCCTTCATCGGCCCCTCAATGCCCTCGACGACACTCCCGCCCTGCCCGTCCGTCCCGTCCTTCTTGGCCGCGACGAGCCGTGGCCGCGCGCCCACACTGGCACAGAGGAGACGGTACCGCGCGCGAATGGCCATGATAAGGTTTTCGAGGTCGGGTGCGTCCTCGGCTGCGGCGACGGCGGCCGCGTACGCCGCCAGCGTGCGCTCGTCGTCGTCGATGGGCGCGTCGGGGACGGGCGTGGGGTTGGTCGTGGGGAAGGTCGAGATGAGGGAGAGGAGGGTTTGGGCGTGGGTTAGGGATCTGGGTGTTAGTGTGGGTGGTGGGGGAGGGGGAGGGGGGAAGGGGGGGGGGGGGGGGACAGGGGGAAATGTGGGGGAGACGGGGACAGGGGGGGAAAGGTCGAAGGTGGTTGGGTAGCACTATAGTGAAGCAGGTGCAGGCGTCAGACGGGGTAGGGGTAGGGCAGAGAATGGTAGGTGGGAGTGCGGCCAGGAAGGTGGACGAGAGCAGTTTTAAATGCCAGAAGGTTTGACGACCGCCCCACCTGCACGACGGGCTAGCGGGAGGATCAAGGTGTACAACCGAGCAGCTCAAGATGCAGTCGAGTACACGCCATGGCACTAGGATGGAGACATGGCCACCATACTCGACATGACGACATCGGGTAGCCTGCGGTGGATACATGTCACAGCGGCCCGAGGCACAGCCCTCAGTCCTCGGACAGCAGATGACAAGGCCGGCAGGCGAGACAAAGAGAATGGCAAATATGGTCGGTCGCGATAGACATATGCCCAAGCAGGACACAGGTGAGCAGATGACACTGTGCAGCGGCGTCGTCGACACGGTCCCAGCGCAAAGGCTATGTGACGGACACACACGCTCCGCGCGCAAGGACAGCGGGATTGTTTCTCGGTCCAACGCGGACGACGTCGACAACATTTTACCGACGAAATGTGGACGTGTGCGCACAACCCATCAGTTGAGCCGCCCACACACCTCGACCCAGTCCAACTCGGCACCCAGCCATACCTGAACCGTATCCCGAACCCATGCCGAGCGCGCCCCTAAGCACCACTCACCCGACCCCCGACCCCCCTAAACCCGACCCCCATAACGCAGACACACAGACAAGACGCCGAATCCGAGCTCAGGACTCACTTGGCATCCTTCCTCCCCTTGGCCCCCGCCAGTTGCCGGACCCACACCTCGCCAAAGCCCTCGTAGAAGCCGACTTCCTCCCAGACCGTCCATGCCTGTTCCTGGCCCAGGGCGCGGCCCTCGTAGAGGCCATGAAGCGCGCCGTGCGCGTGCCCTTCGGTGTAGCCTGTGGTGTAGAATCTGGTGTTAGTGTGGAAAGGAGGGGGGGGTGGTTGGGGGGAG
>JAMFRD010000044.1:83862-258339 GCA_025502685.1 Pascua sp. PH4015B | reverse complement strand
CTCCATAGCTCCTTTGTACTCTAAGCCATGTTACTGCGCGTCAAGTCTTGACTTCGTTGCAGAGCATGACCCCGCCGCCGCCGCCACCATAGACAGCAGCCCGGCAGCAACCCCGTCTAGCAACGCCGATACGGTCCCCCGAGCATCGCGCCATTCTCCGTTCAAGTTGAGACGGAGCAGGCCACGTGAGTGACGGCCCTTGGTTCAGGACGTTTGCACTCGCTGGCTCCGTGCTCGTGACACATTTCTCTTTCATTTACTAAATCTGTTTGTCTCTCCTCACAACCATGGGTAGCTTAGGGACAAAATTTTGACTCCTACGAGTGATAGGTCTGCAGATGCATTGGCTGGCCTTTGCCGAGCAAACGCACGCCTAGAGGGAATCTGGAGAACTGATAAATCGAAATATCACTGTAGGGAGTCGAAATTTGCTTCCGCTTTTTGAACCGTCTCTCTTTTGATTTAATCTCCAAAACCAAGTTTGCATGTATGCCTGAGCTTTGGCGAGTAAGTTGAATTGCCTGCAATCTACCTGCAGGCACAGTTTGGGCATTTTTGATTTACAAAATTGGTTCAGAAAATTTGTTTGAAAACAGATGTCTATGGTGTGAAAAGGGGGGCAACCCGGAACATTTTCTAAGTGACTGTACCACGTGAGTCGAGTGTAGCGAAAATTGAACGACTTGTACCAAGAGGATCGTTGCACCATGCTCGTGACATACGAGCCTATCGACACGGCTCTTGCAGCAGTGGCAGCTCTTCGCCAGGTACCTACTGTCAAGATATTCGAAAAAGAATAGGTCAGTCAAATTTAGTGTGAACTCCAGTGTGGCGCAGAGTGTGCACCTCTGGGCCGTAAGCAACGTACCTGACAACAACGACAACGACTTGACCAGCCCATGGTGCTTGCACAGGGTGATGGCCCTGTCCTGGTGAGTTACCTCAAGCGAACTACAGTACCGAGCTGTTAATTTCGTCATGACGCTACATCCGGCTATTTCCGTACCATCGTCGACAAGGTGCCTCGTCGACGACATGCCGTATCACCATGCATAGTAACGTAACAAGGTTTAAACTAGAGCGAAATGAAGCGGAAGACCCAAGGCTAGCGATCCTGAGGCACTAGTACAGGGTATGCTTACCCTGAGCGGTAAGAACAGCCTGTCGGCAGCGAGGCATGCTCTCAATCAGGGAGTTGACGACCTTGATGGGGATCTCGTCCCGCGACGTCACGATAGCGTCCCAGAGCTCATCCAAGGTGGTAGGGCCATTCGTAAGGGACCCAACCTTCTTCTTGACCAGTGCCCACATGTGTTCAATGGGGTTCAGGTCGGGAGAGCGGGCTGGATGGGGGAGCTTCGATAGGCCAAGATTGTCCCTGAACTCGTTCGTCTCCTTAGAGTTGTGTACGCCAGCGTTATCCTCGAGTACGAAGACTTCTCCACGCTCACGGGCGAACTCGGCAGCATAGCAAGACAGGCCATTCCACAGGACCTGCTCACAGTGCACTGCTGAGGTGACAGTGGTCGGTTTGCGCTCGTGGGCTGGAATGGCCTCACGTGCCGCAATCGCTGCCTTTGTTGGAGGCTTCTTCTCGAGCTCAAACCTGATGGGAGGGAACTTCTTGCCATGTGCAATAGCTCCCCACACCATCAGGGAGTCTTTCTTGTACGTGGACGGCTCCTTGATGTACTGAGGGTCGTCGCCGAGGCCACGGAGCCGGATGCACCGCTGGCGGGCCGTTGTACCAAGTGCGAAGCTCGCCTCGTCGGTGTAGATGGTGTGGAACCACGGCTTCTCTCCCTCCTGGGCCCAGCGCAGCCTCTCCTGGATGTTCTCCGGCCGCAGGAAGTGCCGCTGACGCACAATGCACGAATGGACGCCGTGGCGCCGTGGGCACCTCAAGATAGTCGTCCGGTGCTTCTTGAACTCGCCCGCAAGCTGAGTAAATGTTGTAAAGGGATCCTTATGCATCTCCCTGATGAGCTTGCGCTCCTCCCGCGGGGTGAGCGAGTCCATGCGGACCCCAAGGCCTGTCCCGGGCTTCCTGTATACCGTGCCGCGCTCTGCCGCACGGAGGAGAAGGGTGCGCGTCGTCGAGTAGGGTACTTGCAACGCCGTTGCTATCTCCGAGTAACTCTGACCCGCGCAGCAAACCTGCCACGCATCTCGCCGGCCTTGCTCGGGGTCACGGATGGCATAGCGGTGTCTTGGGAACGTGTGCGCGCGACGCCGATGCGTAGAATGTATGTATGCGGTGGATGCGTCGAGTCGGAGGTGGATGGTACAGTTGCAAAAGGTGAATAAAAGAACTTAGCCGTGAAAACGTCGAGAAACGCCACCAAAACGTCGAGAAACGCCACCGTAACGAAATTAAGTGCACGGTACTGTACGACACTCATGCGTCCTTCCCAGTTGCAATAATTCGGCATTGCGGGCGCGCGCGGGGGGGGAGGCAGCGCCATCCCATTGCGAACGTACACAGCTGCCGAGCTGTGAATCATAATGCATGCAGGTAATTGCAGGTCCCGTGGCGGCCCTATTGAACTGCTTACGGGAGGGTGGACACACGAGACACTGGCCCTGACTCCAGCCTACGCTGTCGCCCACACTTCCAAGCCTACACAGTCAAATGCCACGCTTTTCTCGCTCACCACATCCGGGCCCGAGCAGAGGACCTCGTTCTGAAAAGCAGGGGACGTCGCCGACGAGTTGCGGGAAAACGTCGAGTCTAACAGCAAACCGTACGAGGTGCCCCTACGAAGCGTGAGACCATGACAAACGAGACGACGCAGGCGAGATGCACTTACCCGCCGCCAAAGGAAATAAACGACGTCTCGCAGAGTGCAATGTACTGGTTCCTTCCAGTCCACCGAAAGGCGCGTGGCTGGCTTTGACCCGCGACAAATTTGTACATGAAGCTGTTTGTGGTGAGCAGACATTCAATTACCCCTACAGCGCGTGCCCAAAACTTACGATTCACCACTCCCATAATATGTCCCTTCTCGCTTGAGAATGGGCTCATTGAGGAAGATGCCAAACTTGTGCCCATTGCCGTCGAGAGCGACAAGCAGGTTACCAGCTGTGCGGTGATTCCTGGCGTACTTCTCCACTTCCCGATACAGCGTTGACAACGATGCACCATGCTGATCCAAAGAGACTGAAGGTTAGCTTTGCAACGGGTAGCTCTCCCTTGTATCTCACATAGGAGAGTCCACGAATTGGTGATGCGGTGACGAGGTGGAAGCAGAGGGCGAAGCTGCCGGATGTCAGCACATAGTCGTAGCGGGCATACGCGATACGCACTGCCTGGGCTTCTGCTGTCCGCAATACCGGCGATGTCATTTCCCTTCGACCAACCAGGCGTGTGTTAGACCATTCGTCATCTAGCTCTGCTCGCGGGGCCGCCATATCCGACGAACGATACCCAGGGGCGCCACTAGGGGCGATGTACGTTCCAGCTATTTGATCGATTGAAGCGAAGGGCGAAGTGTGTGCGATATCGATTGGCATGGCAGTCTTGGTCGGCGGTTCGTCGCCGCCAGCCGAGGAATGATGGACGGAACGTTTCCACTTTGTTGCGAGTTTGGCAGTGCCAAACGCATCGATGATCGATCGCGAACGCGGCGGTGACCGAGCATCCGCCGAGGCATGTCGCGGAGCGGGTGTCCTGTTGCTCATGCTGTTCCCAGATTCGGACAGCCGGCGGATACGCCGAAACTCGGAAGCCGCGTCGTCTTTGCCAGACATGAGCGGAGCATGGAAGATGATATCGGACCCAGCGTCGGTGGTAAGCCTCGGAGGCGAGCTCGGCCCAGCGAAAGAGGATGGGAAGAGGTGTCGTGACCGAGTCGGGGACGTGCCCAACAAGTCGATACTTCTCGATCGAGAGAGTGCATGACGTGGCTGGGGGCGGGGTGAAGGAGTTGGATGGGGGCTAAGCGTAATGGTAGGTGTCTCCGGACTGTCGGTGAGCAAGTCAATGCCCTGCTGAGAGGGGGTAGTCGAGTTCGTTGTCCGTCGACTGCTGTCGTCGATATCGTCAAAAGACATCAATAGGTCTGTATCGTCATAGTTGGTCTGCCTCCTGCTGTCAAACGACTTTGTCGAGGTAGGCGAATAGCTGGCGCCTAGCGGGGCCGTATGGAAGTCGCCGAACTCGGACGATGAAGAGCGATGGTGTGACATGGACGTCTCCGCAAAGCTCCTCTCCGTAGAATGCGAGCCGGTCATGGTGTCGGAGATGAGACGTCTGGACGCAAAGTTAGCTGTCGGTGGGTGGGAGGAGCGCGCAGGGGAGCATCTCCTGTCAGTGGACTCACCGTGCCAAGAGGAGCACACTGTTCTTTGGTCGGGTCGACCCTGGGGCCTGGCAGCTGATGAACGTGGAGGCGTGACGACCAAGTTGTATGCAGGGGGCGTAGGAATGATGGGGTAGGGTACAGGTGTGAAGGATGCGAGTTGTGAGATTGTGAGATGAAGCAAGATGGGATGGGATGTGAGCTGTCGTGGGTAATGTAGTTGTGGTGTGGTGGAGTGGGACATGGGGACAGGTGCAGTATGCATGCAGCATCATTCCGAGGCGAGACGCCAGGTTGATCACGAGGGCGGCGAGCTAGCGAGGTAGCGAGCGCCTGCATGCCTGCAGCTGCGCGCCTGCGAACCCACGCGGCATTGCATAGTGCAGAGCGTGCAGAGAGCATGCAGAGTGGCGTCGAGCCGCCCTAGCCGCGAGCCGCGAGCCAGCCAGGGCCAGGCCAAACCTACTGTAGACCCACCCACAGTGACGTTGACGAACAGGTTGGCCACACCTATATTACGTAAAAAGGAACAACCTGCCTGGTCGACCTCCACTCTCAACCTAAATCTTAGAGGCCACAGACAGACACATGGACGTCTGCTACATGCTGCAATGAATGTTATGTTATTGTTGTCCGTTGCCCTTCATCCACACCTCACCTCGACCGTCTCGACAGCTCATATCGCCGCCCCCAGTCTCCGTCACCTTATCCAACACTGCCCATCACCCACAATCGTCTGGCTCATTCGCTACACTTCTTCTCCCCACCCGCGCTTCCCAAACCAAACCGTACACCCACCCCATCCCATCGACATGCCTTCGCACCGCCCCCGCAAGGCTCGCAAACAACCCCTAGTCTCCGTGCACAAAGCGGCAGCAGTCTCCCGAAAGGCTACTCAGTCTACTATTGCATCCTATCATGCACTGCTGAAGAAGCGTAGCTCACTGCAATCCCAAGTGTTGCTGGCATCCGAGTCAAACCGCGAGCGACTGCAAAGCGAAATCGCCAGTGTCGAGGACAAACTCCAAGAGCTAGGCGGCATTGAGGGATATCAGCATGCGAGCACACTGGGACAGTCATCACAACGGGGTGGTGACTCTTCCAAGGTGTTGATAAGCTGGCTCGAAGAGCTCCGGGATGCATCACCGCCATGGCCACTACGCAATTTCAAGTGAGTACATTGGAATAGCTCAGTGGAATGCATTTCTGACCCATCTCATAGAATGCTCGAGATTGGTGCACTCAAACCCGATAACTACAAGAGCCGCTCGACGTGGATCGAAAATCATCCCATCGACCTCAACTCGAGGCATCCGGGCATTGTCGAACAGGACTTTCTCGAACGACCGGTGGCTACCACTATTGAGAATCAATTTGATATCATTAGTTGTAGCTTGGTGCTCAACTTTGTGGGGGATCCGAGAGATCGAGGTAAGTGCATGCAGCAGAGACCACCCTGCTGACAAGAATAGGGAAGATGCTGCAGCTGTGCCGCTCGCAGCTACGGCCAAGTCCGTCGTCGTTGTTGTTCTTGGTCCTCCCGTTCCCATGCGTGAATAACTCACGCTACCTCACGCTCGACACCTTCAAGCAACTGATTGAGTCGCTCGGTTTCCGTCTCATTAAGGAGCAGTGGCGGCCCACGAGCAAAGTGGCGTACTGGCTGTGGCAATGGGACGAAAAGGTCCAGGCTGATCTTGGGCGGTGGAAGAAGAAGGTGCTCCGAAACGACGGGCGAAAGCGTAACAACTTTGCCATTCTGTTCGGTTGACGTTTCCTCTGTCTGTAACATCACTATGCAATACCTCACACTAGGATCACGGCAATGAAGAGGATGATAAGTACTAGAATCAGAATGCCGATACACCACGAACTCCGAGAATCTGGAATGTCAGCTGGAGCGCGATGTGCAAACCAGTTGTTGCTCACCTTCGTTCCTTCGGATGAAGTCTTGCATTGTTCGTGAGACTCTTGAAAGCCTGGAATGGGTGGAGTCCACCCGAGTCGACAGATCGTCCAGCATTCTGCGAACAGTTAGGACTGTCCGTCGGCCACACCACGCACTCGCTGTGTTCGTGGACCTCCTGTCCAATCAGCCCTGCCTGAGAGGCCAAGGACGTCAACGTTCCAGAGATGACACCAAGGGTATCGTCCTGCCGACGCATCAAGAGCTGCGGCACTGTTAGCGTTTCAAAACAGGCGCAACGAAACGACGGGTTACCTACTTGCTGCTCCTCGCGCTCCCAGCGTTCGGTCTCCTCAGCGTCGTCCCCTCGTTCCAGATCCGAGTGGCGGTCCCGATATGGCTCCACTGCTCTTCCAGTTGGTTGGCCAACAGCGTCATGGACCTTGTCTCGCAATCGCTGATTGTGTTAATGTCCATCCCCCAGCTAGCTGTTGCGACGTACCTTTACCTCGCCGGTAACGCGGTTCACGAACGATCGTCTCTCGCCGACCTCAATCGGATCGATGCCCCAACGGTCGCCATGGCCCTCGATGACCCGGACGCACTCCTCGAGATCTTCGAGGTCCGCTTCCAATAGGCTCACAGTGCTTCTAAGTTCTTCCGCAGTTTCTCGGAGGCTGGAGGAGTCATTGGATGCAGAGGCGATGCGACGGTATGACCCGAGGAGGTTGTTGACATTTGTTATGTTTGTCTCAACTTCGCTGCACATCGGCGTCAGCTGGGGGAAGAGCTTCCGATAGCACACGTACGCTTTAGCGTCGAGGTATGGGTCCCTGGACATGATGAGATGTATTGGTCGGGTGAGCGACGGCCAGCTGATAAGAAGTGAGGAGGGAGTATCGCAGAAGACACAAAGTGCATGCAATGCAAGCTGCCGCCGCCATGACAGGACGACGTGCGATGACGATGTCGCTTTGGTGATGTTTTACGTAATTGTCCCTCCACCACAGACGTCCAGCACTCAGCACTGCCGCAACTACTGCCTGCAACTTGGTACGAACTCTCCTCTCTCCCCTTCTACTCTTCTACGCAGCCAAACATTCATCAAAACACCCACCCGACACGCGCGTCACCGCACATGTCACCGGTTATCCCCACACCGCCCTTGGCGGTACCCCGACAAGGAAACCGACGAGGTGTCGGTAACCGGACGACACTGGGCTACCCTGCGACCGCTATTCTCAGTGCTCTTTGGCTGGTCTTCACTGCCATCGCATTCCTCACCTTTTCTCAAGATCAAAAGAGGTCCGGATCTTGGGGGTGCGAAATGAGCTACATGTGGCCCTCATATCAGCGCATCGAGTGGCAAGGGGCTACAAACTCGAGATATGCCCTGTACCTGTATCGAGAAGCAGGCTGGGATTCCGGAGTGGTACGTTTGCAGCTGTTTCTCCTGTCAGCTGTAGCTGATGTCATTTTATGCAGCCATTGGGTGCGCCGGTCATCTTTATCCCAGGTAATGCCGGATCCTACAAACAAGTGCGGTCTATTGCGTCATCTGCATCGCGACAGTTTTATGGCGATGGAGGAGCAAGTTCAGGACGTACAAAGTGGGAGCAGCCTCTTGACTTCTTCGCTGGTATGTCACAGGACTTCTGTACTGCAATGGTGTAACTAACCACTTCATAGTCGACTTCAACGAGGATCTCTCTGCGTTTCACGCAGGGACGTTAAGAGAGCAGGCTCATTTCCTTGCATCCGCCGCCTCGCACGTACTCGACTCGTACCAGCACCTTCCCTCCGCCCAACGACCCACGGCCGTGACTCTCCTTGGCCATTCAATGGGCGGTGTGGTGGCCAGGCTAGCTGCCTCATCGTTGATGAACGTCACCGTCGACGCCATCATTACCATGTCCACCCCTCACTGGCTGCCGCCCTTGGCCTTCGAGTCCGACATGGACCAGGTCTTTAGTGATATTACGACACGACACTCGCCCTCACGCCCTCTTCTCATCTCCATCTGCGGAGGCGTATCAGATACCCAGATTGTGTCTGATAGCTGTGCTCTGTCCAATGACATGACCGGCTCCGACGATGGCTTCGCCGTCTTCTCGACTGCCATTCCGGGTGCTTGGACCGGTGTCGAGCATCAGGCCATGGTTTGGTGTCACCAAGTCCGCTGGCGAGTTGCCAGAGCCCTGTTGGACATGAACGCCGCGTCAACCCGCTCCAGTGCGCTTGACATGGCGCGAAAGTGGCTTCTCGGGCCGTCGTCCCTCTCGGACAGCTCTGCGTCCGGCCTCTCTTTGTTTGAGCCTACGCAGATCACCACAACGACCGTCGACATTACTTCCACCAACATGACTATCATCGTGTGGCATTCGGTCTTGTCCGAAGCGATGCTAGTTGATCCGCCTATCCGCGTCCGTCACTGTTCGAGTGGGGGGCATTGTGACCCCGTAAGCGCATCCGTTCGGCCAATACCTTGGTTAAAGCGGGATGGACGCCCATTCCCCTTGCCAGGCGAAGGCATCGCTCCGTCCGAATCAGCATTCGTTGTGAATGTTGATGCATTGACCCCCGGCGAAGGACGGCTCGAGGTAGACACTCCTAAAGGATGGTCACTGGTAGGAGGAAGCCACCTGGTACCAATCTTGGACGCTTCCAGTTGGGGTAAGCATCTGCTCAATGGAGTGTGCTAACAGGAACCCAGTCCCTCCGGTTTCTTCATCTCCTACACACGTGTCACTCCGTTTCCAGAGGCCTCTGCTTTCATCCATTCTCGCCTGGCGCCTCAAAGTCAAGACTGAGGAATGCGCAGCAAGTGAGCAAAAGTGGCTGCGTGGACGGCACTGTTGACACGACCAGGCCACGTCCCGACCGTGCACTATGAATCTCAACCCGCGCAAGGCTATGAACCGTCTGTCGAATCGAGATTTTACCCTGTCATCGACGACACGATCACAGCTACCCTCCACTCACATATCTCTGGCGCGCCTTTCCAAGGTCGACAGCAGCAGTCTCGAGGAATTACCGTCTCAATCTATCAGCACCCACAATGCCCAGTGACACGGGTGGACCTGTCAATCGACTGGGGCGCATCCCTTGCCAAGGCGGTGTTGCGTCTCCGAATTGCCGTCGTAACCTGGTGCTTGGGTTGGGTCGCCGTTATCCTGTTTCAGCAACTGCAGGAATACAGGTCTTCAGGTTTGTCGAAGGAGATGTTGCGTCTAGTCTGACCACCCAGGCGAAGTGAGATCGATGAGCCTTGCTATTGAAGGCCGAATTGTTCCAAACTTGGGCTGTGCGGGCGTCGTCCTCGCAACCAGCCTTGTCGCGCAGTATGCTGCCAACCTTATCGGTGGTCCTGCGGAGCAGCTATTTCTCGGCTTTACCCACCCTCTCATGCTTCCGCTGTCCCTCCTTGCTGCCTGTTGGTCATACGGGACGGTGGTAGTTGTACAATCGTTGCTGTCGCTATTGGTGAACGTCACGGGAAGACTATGGCGACAGGCCGATCGCCCCACGGATGCGTAAGTGAGATTCCTAGGCTGCCTGCTTACCTACAGGAAATCCTCGTCACAGTGGCCAACACTTACCCGACTGCTGTCGTCATTTGTGCTCCTCGTGTTGGTTAATCTGACCATCCCGTACCGAATGGCGTTTGTTATCTTGTTCCTTGTTCAGTTCATGATCGTGTCCCGATCTGCCACCGCAATGGTAAGCAAGGTGATCAGTCGCCAATGTCGCTCACGCACACATCACAGAACTCTCGACACAACCTCTCGTTCACTGCCCTCACTCTCATGGCCATGCTCCTGCCACTTAACCTTCCGGCGGTCATTGTTTGGGGGCGAGATGTGTGGGCGCACTATGGCCATCCATTTAGAGGCGACCACGCAATCCTGCCTCTCCTCCCAGCGTTCTTGCTTGTGGAACTGTGCAGCGTAGAGCGGGACCTCGTTGCTGACAAGCGGTAAGCAATAATATCAGCCAGAGGCCCTCGCTGACGTCGTGACAGAATCATTTCTGTAGCCCAAGGTGCTGCAGCCCTTCTAGCCGGCGTGTCGTTCGTTCTCGCTCCTCGGCGACCATACCTCCTTCTCCCAACAGCCAACGTCGTTTTGTTGGCCCTTTGTGGTTTGTTTGTTGGAGGACGGCGGCAGCAAGCATCATAGGCATTTTAATTATTAGACCAATGTATCTCATGAGATAGCAGGTTATCCAATGGGCACCGTAGTCTGTTCGCGTCCACCTCCACGGCAGATGAATTAGCAACTTCAGTCTCGTGTACACACATGTTGCTGGTCCCCAATCACTTTCCTTGAACATTCTTGAAGGTGCATAACAACAAAGCGCAGGAGGTGCTGAGAATTCCACGTTGTGGCTTTGTCGACAGTCAAAGTGAGCTGTGCTGTAGGACGCCTGGCTATATTATTGGGAGCGGCCAATGGCGATACCAGCAACCCTGTTCTACGTCGCGACGTGTACATCCAACCTCGAACCGAGAGGCCACATCGCGGCACCTGACGTCCAAAATCACATCCTTAATGTCTTGATATCGTAGATAAACCTGGCACTGCACTGTGGTTGTAAATTTGGCGTCCCCAAGTGGCCAACTCGAGTGAGCTACGCGGTATTCAGTAATGTGTGAGAAACGGGAGTTATACATGCCACATGAAGATGAAGTGGTTGGGGGACGTCACGCGACCCTCAACTGAGCATTGATACGATTGCAGACGTCGAGTTGGAAGCACATTTGGAAGCAGTACCCAGTGCAACAAGAAAAACAGCCCTCACAGCAGTAAAACACTTCCGCACGCGTCTGTTGGCAGCTGATAACGGGGTTGTTGCCATGTCGAGTAGAGTATATTGTTATATCTGCATTTGAAGCCCAAGAGAGTAAGTAATGGAGGCTGTTGCGAAGATGGGTTGTTCAGTCTTTCGTCCGCTGGGCAGCGAACAAAACTATCCTCGTTTGTAAGCAATGGTACCCTCCTAGGTCCGTCGAGACAGTTACGATTCTCAGATAATCCGGCGAAACCAGTTCCTTTCTTTGCCTCCCTACCAATGCTCAACCACACACTTTCTGACGAGGGTGCAAAACTCCCACCACTGTGGCGCAGCCGGCATAAAGCTACTGGTGTGATGAGCATTGGGATGTTCGGGGTATGGGAAGCGAAGGAGCGCTTCAACCACGGGTGAGAATCGGTCCTAGGTGCAGAGGGTGCGCAAAAGGACAGGAGAGTCGTTGGGATGCTGCCACTTGAACTGGCTGAAACTAGCTGAACTGTCGAGCTGGTGCAGAGATTGCAAGTGAGAGGCAGCCTTATCACGCCCCTCTTCACGCTTGTTGACAACCCCTTATGCGTGGAGATGGCTGTACTCGATGGTAGGCACCATTGGACACTCTCGTTAGGGTGGAGTTCAGCTGACGACACACCGGTGAAGTGGGGTTAGGATAGTGGCAGTACGCCAGATTGTAAACAAGCAGCATGCCAATGCAAGAAGCAGCACGGGACGCAAAGCGGTGCCCATCTTGGATGTTTGTCCAGCGTCGTAATGAGAAGGGTTGGGGACCAGTATCAGAAGTAGCGAAGAAGGTGAGTCGGAAGTTTGGGTGTGAGGGCACGCGCGTCATGGACCCTGGCAATGGTTGGTCCTTGTGCCACAAATACCTGCCATTGCTAATTGCTCCGCCCAACGTTCCAAAACGACTTGCTGTCCTCGCCGTCTTGTTGTCCCACTGCCCACTGTCAGCATCGGCGTTGCAAGCCGCAAAGATCCGGCGAGCCTGTATCAGTGACTGCCCGGAGCCAGTCATCCGTCATCGGCCACCGGGGGTGGGGATGGCTTTCGGGGCAGGCGGGGCGACGGGCGGGCGGCAAGAATACTTCCGGGGAACCCCGTACCCCGCACTGCCACTGCGGGGTATCAAACTACTCCCGACAAGGCCGACCACCACCACTCCAAGTCGACCACCCATCGACCACCCACCAAGTGCCGCTCCAGCCGCGGTTGCCATACACGTCCCCCGACCCTGCCGCCCTCCACATGTTGCGGCGATCCCGCAGCTCCGTGGCTCCGTGCTGTGCCATGCACGTCGATCACTCGGGTACACCCTCCGTGCTATCCGCCGGCACTCCGGTATCGTGATATCCTGTTTTCCGGGGCGTCCCCAGGTCCTGGTTTGTCCGAACGTGGACAGCCTGGTGGGACCGGGCCCACCTTTCGGCGTCCCACGGCCCAGTCCACAGCGTGCAGTGCAGCAGTCGCATGGAGCGCCGTGGCAAGGGCCTGGACCGGTGTGGAGCTCGAACAGTCGTGGCGCTGGCTTGTCCCCCGTCACCGAAAGAACCCACCCGTCACCGTCTGTGCATCCACGTCGACACGGTCAGATTCGCGTCTTGCAACAGCAGCCATCAGTGTGTCCTTGCCAAAGAATGTGCGCGCCAGAAACACATGTAGATCTAAACAGCTTCATGCATTCTTCACTGCTCTCCGGCCCGAAGGCACTTTACTTCTGCATTATTTAAGCCTTGTCAGCCTTGGCGACGTAGGCGATGAGGTCGCAAACACGGCGCGAGTAGCCGAACTCGTTGTCGTACTGGGCGGTTAGCACTAAACAGGGCAAAAGAGAGCCAGGCAACCTAGTACTCACCCAAGAGATGAGCTTGACAAAGTTGGGGTTGAGCGAGATACCGGCCTTGGCGTCGAAGATCGACGACTCGGTCGAGCCGATGAAGTCGGTCGAGACAACCTCCTCGTCGGTGTAGCCGAGGATGCCCTTGAGCTCCTTGGACTCGGAGGCGGCCTTGAGGGTAGCCTTGAGCTCATCGTAAGGAGCGGGCTTCTCGAGGCGGACGACAAGGTCGACAACCGAAACGTCGGCGGTGGGGACGCGGAAGGCCATGCCGGTGAGCTTGCCGTTGAGCGAGGGGATGACCTTGCCGACAGCCTATGACGATGTTAGCAAGGAATGTGGCGTCGAGAGACGAGTGTATCAGTGAGGAACGCACCTTGGCAGCGCCAGTCGACGAGGGGATGATGTTGGCGGCAGCGCCACGGCCACCACGCCAGTCCTCTAAAGTAGGTGTCAGTCAAACATGTTCCCACCGACTCGGCCAGCTGCGACATACTGTGCGAAGGGCCGTCAACGGTCTTCTGGGTGGCGGTGGTAGCGTGGACAGTGGTCATGAGACCCTCAACGATGCCGTACTTGTCGTGGACGACCTTGGCGAGGGGCGCAAGGCAGTTGGTGGTGCACGAGGCGTTCGAGATGACCTTGTACTCGGGCTTGTAGGCCTCGAGGTTCACGCCGCAGACGAACCTGATAAGGGTCAGCGCCGAACAGATGTGTACGCCACAACAGGGGGCAACTCACATGGGGGCGTCGGCCGAGGGAGCCGAGATGATGACCTTCTTGGCACCGCCCTTAAGGTGGGCCGAGGCCTTCTCGATGGTGGTGAAGACACCAGTCGACTCGACGACGTAGTCGGCGCCGGCCTTGCCCCAGGGGATGGCCGAGGGGTCACGCTCGCCGTAGACCGAGATCGACTTGCCGTCAATGACGAGCTTGCCGTCCTTGGTCGAGACGTCGCCCTTGAAGCGGCCGTGGGTCGAGTCGTACTTGAACATGTAGACCATGTACTCAAGGTCAATGAAGGGGCTGGAGTGTGAGCGGGGTTATCACGCTGGTCGATAGGTCGCAAAACACGTACTCGTTGACGGCAACGACCTCGAGGTCACCGTGCTGGAGAGCATTGCTGTGAAGGTTAGACTTTGCACAAACGACAGTCCTGTTTGACGGCAGGAGGCATGTCGACTAACCGGAGGACGATGCGGCCAATGCGACCTGTTCCACGTCAGTATATTGGTCTTTGAGCTTGTAAAGGAAGGCATCCGAGGTCGAGCTGTCGCTCTTGGAAGTGCTCATGGCACGGGGTGATAGGAATCAGGCGGAGAGCGCTGAGAGCACAGTCGTCGACGACTGGGCAAGACGTCGTGTTGCTGGGTGCCAGGTCACCCAGCGAGGAGCGATGACGAGGGAGGGAAGGGTGATGATGACAAAAGCTCGTTTGATTACTCACCGAAACCGTTGATGCCGACCTTGACAGACATTGTGGATGAGTATGGGCTTTTTGGTGGGTAGGTAAAGGAGAGGAGAGGAGAAGAGTGGATGGGAGAAAGAGAAGACGAAGAGGCTACTGTTCTAATAAGTAGTACGAGCGGGAGGGGAGGGGAGCTGGGGGGAAGGCGAGACGGGGTGGGGGGTGGGGGGTTGGGAGGGGATTGCCGAGGCGAGGCCGGCCGGGGGGGAACAAGCGCAGGTGGGTTGCAGGTTGCAGCCGGAGTGACGAGCAAGTGGGCCTGGGGTGGAGGGCAGAGGGACAGGGGGAAAGGAGGACCAACGGCGTGGGGTTGGCAGGGAAGGGGGGGGGGGGGAAGGGGGTGCGGCTAGGGAATGGGGGTTGGCAGGCAGCAGGCAAGGCAATGATGCAACTGGATCGCTCGCTGGATGGGTGGGAAACCATGCTCTTTTCAGGGACCACAGAGGGCGCCCGGCCAGCGCGGCCACCGACCGACAAGCTCACAAGCTCGAGCAGACACCCAGACACCCAGCACCCAGACACGTCCGAGGCGTGGCCGGCGCGCGGCGAGGTGCGCAACTTGCAACATGGGGTGCCTTGCGAATATCACAGGTAAGCGGCCGCGTTACCCCATTGCATCAGCGAAACGCGCCGCGCGCCGGCCATCAACTCGTGCCTACTGTACACACACACGGCTGCGTGCGGCTGCAACATTGGGCGCCTGGCTGCTGGCTGCTAGCAAGCCGAGAGGAGGGACGGAACCTACGAGCACAACGCTGCTGCGCTGTGGGCGCCTGGCCACGACGAAGGCTGTGGGTGGCTTGCGGATGGGAGGCATGGCTGGCCTCTGGTCCACTGGGCGGGTGGATCCGGATCGGAGGGACCCGTGGCGTGGCATGTGATTGGATCATGTCGGTTTAGGGGACCGAGGTAGGTCCAAAGTGCCTGGGGCAAGGGATGATTTTCGAATCATGATCATGTACTGTCTGCGCCAATGCCGCCGGCAACAGCAAACATAGTCGGCATTTGATTCGTCAGCCCGTGAGCCACATCTCATACCCTCGTCAGTCCACTCGCGATAACTGTCCAGGTTTTTTGCTCAGTCGTCCATTGCATTGGCCTTGGTCCTTCCTTCTCTTGGTCCCTGCCCTGCAGACGCGCGCCCATGCTACGCATCCCTCGCCAGGGCCAAAGAGGGCCTGTAAGAATGTTGGGATACTCGTGTGCTTTGATCCCCACACCAATCCCGCCGGCAACAGATGTGCCATTGCCGTCGTGGCTGTCGTGGCTGTTCCTGCATCTCGCCTCGCACCAGCGATACACACGCCGCAGCACAGAGACTTCGCATGCCGTGTCATGACTCGCACCGCGCGCGCACAGCCACCTCGATTGCACACACACTGGATGAAAACAATCCACCCTGGTATTGATGATTCCTCCCTCTGTACCTCTATGCTGTGTGTCGTTGCCTCGCACGCTCGCACTCCGGCTATGCCCCGCTTGACTACGGCAACCCATATCCTCGCTGTTATGCCCCCCTTGTCGCCGTCGTCGTCATCCACGTATGTTGTGTGCCTCAGTTCAGCGGTTCGACTCGCACCCGTCCGCAGGTACACGACAAAGTTGTACCCCCTCGAGTCAGGCGACTCCAGCAAGCCATGACAAGCAGCTTGCAAGCAGCACGCCGAACTCTTGTTTTCGCATTGTCAAAAATGTCGCATGTCGCATGTCGCAAGAGGTACCTGCATTGATCAGCAGAGACGATTCGTCGAGAGGAATGTGCACATGTGCATGTGCATTCGTATTCGCAAAGCGCCGCCCCACGTGCGGGCAAGATAAGAATCGGGCCGACCTTGCGGCGTCCCTGCATCGCGGGCATCGCATCGCGCATGCTCTCGTTCGCAAAACTTGTGACTCGACTTTTTCTTCTCGCCGTAAACGCGCCGTTCTTGCCGCTGCGCAGATAACGCAAAAGCTCCCTTTGAGTGATCCTGATGCTTGGCATTCACGATCGCAGATGTCAAGAATGGACGATAATTGGGCGCTCCCTGCATCGCGTGATGCTGCACTACTCTTTTCCAGATTTCCACGACAAGAGGCCCTCATCTGTGGGCATCGGTCTTCGCTCAGCACGTGACCCGCACTGAACGCGGCGGCTCGACACGCACAGCCTGTGACTTGAAGGTCCACAAGTGGCGCAGGGTGCGACTGTATGAGGAGTTGCTCGCCGCCCAACTCTGCAGCAGCAGAGCCGCACATGCCTCAGGACCCTGCGCCGCGTTGTTGACCTTTGTAGCAGTACATGTACCTTGTTGCAGACAGAAGGAATCTGTCTCTCCCACGTCCTACTCTCCCCCTCTCAGATCGCCTGCGAAGCTCACAGCCGCTCTCATTCCTCGGCAATCTTCCCCCACCTGTGTACCCGTTCCCATATACGAGTTGTGTTTAGCACACAACGCCTTGGTCACTGGCCGCAGTGTATCTTCAATACCTCTCAGTGACACACTCCGCGTGACGTCGTGTACTGTTGCAGACTTGTGTGAAACTCGCAAGCGGTTGAGTGGGTGTGTCTAGCAAACTTTCGTGCCGGGGGGGATGTTGTGCCATAGCAAGGTCCCCGATGACGGTGTCCGTCTCACATGCCTGGGAGTGTACAGAATGTCACAAAGAGGTTCGTGAGCGGCGCAGTGATGCAGTTCTTCACCTCCACTAGTATTGCACGCCCAGCATCGCGAGACAGTATTAGGGTGCGCCCATCACGAGCCGTTTTGCCAGATTCTGCACAGTGCGCTACGTCTTATTCAACAGTGGACCGACAAAGGCGTCGACAGCCTTGCGGTGAATGGCAGCAAAGCCCATACATTCACCATTTGAATGGGCGACGCGTCTTAACTTTGACAACAGAGCTAATAGGGGTTCGTGTCCAGGTCCTCAACATGCTCCACGGCCCAGTTTCCCCAGGCGGGGTTCGCACAGTGCACGGTGCACGCTGCACGGACGTGTGACGTAGAGAGACACGAACATCAACAAAATGTACGGGGGGAGGAGGACGGAACAAGCCAGATGACTAGGCGAGGAATTGCACACTTTAGTACTGTTGCTGTAGTACTGTGTGGCACGCGCGTGTGCCCTCTTGGCGTGCGACTTGCAGAAACATGCGGACGAACGTGTCATCTTCGCAGGTCGGTGGGATGGAGGGAGCTTGACAGATGATGCAGGAGAGTGGAACACCAGTGGTCTGGGTCTGGCCCGCGACGCGTACAAGCCTGCCAAGATTTCGTGGCGTCTGGGCGAGAATCTCAACCCTTGCTCAGTTTTTCGACACCAGACGTGAGAGTCTTAACGGTGGGACTCAGGCGACTGAACGATTCCAGCCAGGCGGGCACCTGGGATCTGCACTGCAACACAAACACACAACTGGCAGCTGGGAGCCGGGCACGTCGGGCATTCCTGGCAACGAGCAGAGAGCAGAGTTGCTGAATCGCTGAAATCCCACAACCCCCGCGCCACCGTTTACAACCCCTCGCACCCCTCACGCGTATTTTCCTTGGCGCGTCGTGTCGTAAGCCCGTTCCTGGCCACCAGACCTGTGGTTGGAGCGAGCGGGTGGCGGGTGCATGAACTTGGCTGCAGCGCTGGCCAGGCTGCTGGCTGGGCGACAGGTCAGGTGGAGACCAAGGTGTGTGCACCTTCAGGTGCGTGCACGTCGCCATTCCTGAACTGCCATTCTAACAAGAATAAGAGTTTGGGAGAAGGCAGGGTCGCCCATTCAAATGGCAGGCCCAGGGCATTCAGTCGGCACCTTGTTGACATTTCTCAGCGGATAGAAAGTGTCCAGAGAACAGCGGACCAGCAGCGAGTGCAGTATACGTACAGCACATGCATACAGTAGGACAGTAGTCAACGAGGCATGGACGGAATTCAAAGGGGCAGGTAGGCAAGCAGTCAAGCAACGCAGCGCACACCATGCCAGCCGGTGGCAAGCCAGCGCCAGCTAACCAGCCAGCAAAAGGCCGTGCAAGAAGTCTAGCACCCAGCCTAGGCGTCGCCCTAAATACCAGTGGCGCACGTAGCGCAGCCGTGGCGTCCAAGTGGCGCAGCCGTGTCCAACCGGTACGCCATGTCGGCGCCTCCGTGGTCGACGTTCGACGCGTAGTGACTATTCATGAATCGTCGCGAGCGCGAACCCGCCCCCCAGCGTGGGGAATCTCCAGGTTGGGTGGTGTCACTTGTTTCTTACCAGAGACAGCCGGCGCTAGATCTTGGGGCCAAGACATGCCGAGCCCTCGTCCAGCCTAGCCTGGCTAGGCATCCGTAGCGCCGTCGTTGGCTCGAAGGGTTATGTATTGCAAGCAAAGCAACACTTACACTCTTGAACAACACACACTCTCTTCTCTCGTTGTAAACATTCACTGCTCAGCTGCTCACGATGGGCATAACGAAACGCATGGCGTGCGCGTCGCGCCCCGACGACCCCGTGAGTAGCCCCACCTCCGTCGCTGCGGACAGCACTGACAGCAGTATGGCGCGACATTCGACGCAAAGGGGAGGGAATGCACGGCGCTCTCGGCGGACGCCAAAGCGACGCTGGGTGCGGGGATGGGGTTTTGTAAGTCTACGCGGCGAGGTTCGCGGGCCAGGGCGAGTCGGTGATGTTAGACGGGAGGGGAGGGTTGTCACGGCGTGGGGGGTGACCCAGTCGGAGGATATGGGTGCACGGCCATAGGCGGTGGTCTGAGCGGCACACGAGCTGGGCGGAGACCACGAGGTGTTTGCTCGCAAGGGTGCCAAGGCTGGTGGCCAAGACGACTAAGAGGTGTTCACCGTGCCTGTACCGGGCATGGGTCTAGTCGAGGGGGTCGGTCGACGGCGACGCGGCATGTCCTTGATTGTATGCCCAACGCGGACAAGGGACGGATTCGACGAGTGAAAGACTCCATTGTGCGGGAGGCAGCGACACCGCTCAGTGAGGAGAGGAGGAGAGGGACTCGATGGGGTGCGAGGGCAACCGGGACGGAGGCTGGACGGAGGATACACACCAGCCCTGGCCGCAGTCGGCACCGGAAGTGGCACCGATAGTGCCGGCGGACGGAGATGGTACCAAGACTCGGACTCAGCCAGTCTCGAGCTCTGGCCTCGGACATACACCTATTCCGAGTCCCAGCGCGTGTCGGTGTGAGAGCTCGCGGCGTCATCGCACCTGCACTCGGGCATCGCGCACACTTGCCCGACCTCGCTCCACCAGCCTCGCCGCGGCAGTGGCACACTCCTCAACATGTACACCCCCTCCATCTCCTCCCTTCTCCCAACACCTCCCAACCTCTTTCTCACACCCACTAACACCCAGGCGCCTTCATCCTCCTCCTCGTCGCCTTCATCTGGGGCGCAAAGTATACCCGGCGGCACATCAAGCGCCGCCGCGCCGCCACAGGCACAACACAGCTCACCCCAAAGTCGATATCGCGCACATATGCGGGCGAGTACGAGTATGCGCACGAGTACGCCGAGGCCAAGGCGCGCGCGCCGTTAATGGCGTCGTGGGGCGCGGCTGCGTCGTCGTCCTCGACACCTGCGGTGTATCCCGCGCGATCCCAGATCCCGCTCGCAGCCTCTCGTGAGGGATCAACCACGCCGACGCAGCAACAACAACGTCCCGCCCGCTCCCCCGGTGGTCCAGGGTCGCCACCATCGCCGTCGCCCTCGACGAGCCCCAGCTGGGGAGATGCCGCTGACGAACCTGCCGACCGTGCCGCGTTCGCCTTACCCCTCCTGTCCGCTGAGGGCCACCTCCTGCCTCCGCCGCGGGGCACAAGTCGGCCCGCCGTCGTGCGTGCACTTCCGCCCCCGCCGCCTGTTTTCGTCCCCTCTGGGAGTTCGGCGCAGACCTTCTCCCCAACCCAAGCTGTGTTCTCCCCGACGCAGACGTTCTCCCCAACCCAAGCTGTCCCGCCTCAGACCTTCTCCCCCCAGCCCTTCTCCCCGACACAAGCCACGTTCGCGCCCCCCGTCCTCCCCCGCGCGCGGGGAAGCAGCCTCGCCGCCACCTCAGCGCCCAACAGCCCGCGCGTGCTCGTGAGCCCCGGCCGGAGCCCGACGTCGCCCGTCGGACGCGCGCCGTGGCACACGTTTTCCCCCTCGCCCTCGCCCTCGCCCGCGCGTGAGCGCAACATTTTCTACCCCGCCAGCGACGACTCGCACTCTCAGTCCCACTCGCAATCCCACCACAGCCACCAGGGCAACTACCAGAACCAGCCCGGGCCCAGCCGGAACGCGTCGATCCAGAGCCACACGCCCAGCATCCAGAGCCACAGCTACCACACCACGCCCAGCTCGCACTCGCACTCGTCGATCGCGTACGCGTCGTCGAGCTTTGGGCACGAGGCGTATGCCGACGCCGTGGCCGAGGTGGGGCTGCAGTATCCCTCCCCCGCCGCGCCCGCGGGTTACAGCGCGGTCACGCGCGAGCAGGGCCCGGCGTATGTGTAAATTGTGGGATACGCCAGGTTCCACCTTCTTGCAGTCTTGCTCTTGCAGTTTTGTCTTTCTTCTCTCCGGAAACAACCTTGGGATACCGTCTTCCTGCCGATACCGTCCTTTCGTTACCCCGTCGCCCCGTCCGCTACCCCACCCCTTGGTCAGCTCCTCGCGAATACAGTGCCCACCGCTTCAATCCCTCGCAAAGTACCCACCTTGGTCCACCACTTGCAAAATACCCAACCTAGTACCAGATCCGCATGCGAAACCTCCCATCCTTCGAGCCAGCAGTTGAAATAGCCTTGTACAGTATGCAAGGTCCATGATACTAGCCTCGTCACAGCAGGCGGCCTGCATCGCACCACCCGCGCGCATGCTCTTATATGTACATCCTAGTCTCGGTTGTATACATCACGCGCTTCCCAAAAGCACCACAATGCCTAGCGCTGTGTCTGCTGTGTGATGGAATTCTGCTGCTCGAGCTGAGAAAACAGGTCCTGTGGGTTAGTCGGGGGTTTATTTGGGTCCGAAATCGCCACTCCGCCACACTTACATCTACTGTTGAATCCCGTGAAGACAGCGACGGGAGTCGGTTGGCACGGAGCACAAAGTTGATCAGAACGGACATCTGGTCCTTTGAGATTGACGTCGTACCGGGTGGTAGGCTCGGTGGTAGGCTCGGTGTGCGGCTCGCTTGTGCTGTGACGTCAGCATATTGATAGTGTGTGTGTGGAGATCGTTGCAGAGGCGCAAGCCCCAGCCCTAGAGCCGTATCCTCCCTCCCTACGATTGCCTGCCCCATAAGCTCTGCGGACCAGTGGCCCACAGCGCCACAGCGACGTCCACGGCAAGCTGGTTGCGAGTGGACTGCAAGTCGCCCTCGGCGCCGCCCAGCTGCGGTGTCGTCGAGCCGTATCTCTTCGGGAGGAGCTTTCACAGCGGCAATTCCGAAGTTATCTCGTTCACCAAATCTCTTGCCCCTACACCCTCCCCTAATCGCTTGACCCCGCGCCGACTCACCATTTGTTGCTGGCACCATATTCAACAGTTGTGGGATTGTCAGGCGCTTCTCCTTGTCGTACACCAAGGACCCGTGCATCGTCGCAATTACCTCGGCGGGTACGGGCACCTCTAATGGCTGCGCTGTGGACCCCATAACAGGCGTCGGTCGCGAGACGGCGTGCGAGGGGTAGTTGATGCGATGATTTGGGTCGGCGATCGTGTTCATCTTTGATAGTGGTCCTCCACTAATATGCTGGAAAGGCGGGCTGCCGTAGATCATCTGATAAAGGATGCAACCCAACGACCACACATCGCTGGGGTAGGAGAGCTGCAGAGTCAGCGTGGCTCTTCTACTTTCCTCAGACTCACCTTGAACACCTTCAAATTGTTCATCCGTTGAATAGCCTCTGGCGACATGTAATTAACCGTTCCGATCTATGGTCAGCGTCTGCCACCAGCAATCCCCTCACCTGCTGGTCACGCTGAATGTTGACAGTATCGTTGGCGATCGCCTTTGCAATACCAAAGTCGATAATCTTCAACCGGCCCTTGACAAGCACAAAGTTTGCTGGCTTCAGGTCGGTATGGACGACGTTCTCCGCGTGGACAGCTTGAACAGCCTCGAGCATCTGCCATTGTCAGCTTGCACCCCAGCAACACTTGGTGTGACGCACCTGCTCCCAGTAGAGTCCCACAAAATTCATGTTGAGTGGCTTGCCTCGCTGCTCGTCTAGCAACGCCGCAAAGTCAATCTCGCCACACTCCATGATCTGAATCGTAAGCTGATTGCACTCAACGTTCAGCTCACCATGTGCAGCATCTTCGGCCGGTTTCCTTGGGTAAACGTAATCTGGTGGTCGATGAGCTGGATGATGCGGTCATGTCCTCGAAGCCGCTTCAGAAGCTCAATCTCGTTTGTGTAGCTCTGGTACGTCTCATAGTCTGCGCGGTCCAGCTGGACTCGCTTGAGAGCGTACATAATTCGTCGGTTGGGGCACAGCACAGAGTAGACTTTGGATGATCCACCCTTGCCGAGCAAGCCGACTCGCTCATAGGGGGAGTTATTGACCTGCCCGTTAGAGATATCCTAGTACACAGTTACATACCATAAATGATCGTCGCACGGGTTGGTTTGCTTGTGGCTGTTGCTGTTGCTGTTGTTGTTGCTGTTGCTGTTGTTGTTGCTGTTGCTGTTGTTGTTGCTGTTGCTGTTGTTGTTGCTGGGGCTGGGGCTGTAGAGCTGCCGCTTCTGGTGGCGGCACATGACGAGGCTCTTGCGGGTTCGGAGGGTGATCTTCAGCAGCCCGTGATCGAGATGGATCCACACGCGGGACCGGACCCGCATTGGAAGGGGGAGACTGTCTGAGAGGCGCAGGCGCAGGTCGAGACGCCCGCATCGGAGCATCTTGGGAAACCCGAGGAGGCAGAGGATCGCGCGGAAGGACAGAGGAATACGTGGACGCGGCAGAGGTCTGGCGGCCAGCATCGTACGCTCGCCCGTCTTCAGGAGCGGTCGTTGGACGATGCCGACCATCCATCGCCGGCGCAGATGATCGAACACCCGAATCATATCCCCGCACATCACGTGCTGACGCTCTCCGCTGCGCTTCGTCGCCCGCAGAAGGGTACTCGTAGCCCCGCTCTTCGCTTGACATGACAACTTCCCTCTTCGGCTCGTCGTGGTAGACCTCCGGCAGGCGGTTGTCGCGATCTGAATCTGCCAATGGAGGAGGTGAGGGATGTGTTGGGCGTCGCTCCTCCGGCCATGGCTGCGGAGAGTGCCGTTTGCTCGGTCGCTCCTGCTCTCGGTCGCGTGGAGGTGGGGTTGGCCGGTGGGCGCGGATCGTCGTCGATCGTTCCGACGTTTCTGGTGTTTGGACAGAGTCTGCCTGTTCCGAGCTGATTGGTGACCCTGGTCCAGTCAGCACGCAGCCATGGCCTCGGCATTGTATCAACGTACCCAGCTCTGGAGTCATTGATTCCTCCTCCTCTTCAGGATCTGCGTGAACTACACGACGCGCCGGCCCCCCAAAGCGAGATAGGCCAGCCGCTCGTCGTCCTGTCGAAGTGGCAGCACGAGCTAATGTCCTCTGCGAGAGGCCTGGGGTCACAAATCCTGATCTACTCGAGGCACGCGCTGCAGCGGCAGCAGCCGATTCCGAAGGGGCTGGTCGCGCAGCTGCGCTCGTCTGTACGATGATCAGCCCTGGCGTGACACCTTGGTGTTGTGGTCATAGCGTACTCACCGTGGTCGAGACCAGGTCATGATCACGTTTGGCATTATCTTCATCGTCCCTCGGAAAGAGGGGGGCTGGCGCAGGCGCAGACACGACACGCTGAAAGACACGGTCACTTGGCCGCGAGGGGCGGTCCACGTCGCTATCATCCAGAGTGCCAGACAGAGAGACGGGCATCATTCCCTTGCGACGAAATGACGATAATTCAGAAGGAGGCGTAGGGTAAGCAGGCGACGAAGTCGATGATACCGAGCTGTCGCCTCGGAGGAGGTGGCTCGAGGATGCGGACGAGTGGACGGAGGATGTGCCAGATGACTGCGCGACCAGCGCTGCGATGCGCGGCTGCATGGCTGGGGGAAGTGCAGAGGCGGTACGCAGCGCCAGAGGTGGTGTAGGCATGCTGCCCGTCGAGTCTGCGCGGTCCCGGTTGAGGGTTGCAGCTTCCTTGCCTGTCGCATCTTTCGACACCCACGCAAAGTGAAAGTCGGGCATCTCGAGCTCATCGTCTACATTGTCCCAGTCGATCGGGTCCACGTCGGCCACTAACGGACCAGCTCCTGGACGAACGGGCGTACTCGGAGATGCCATGATTGTAGCTTGTGTACCGGGAATGTTGGGTTGGAGGGGTGAGGGTCTTGTTTGGCTTCCGGGGGATTAAGATGCGATGTAGTCGTCAGGGTCGTGGACGTGGTAGGGCGGGCGAGCAAGAATGATGGGGGAGCAATGGCCGTCGAGGCGAGGACCCCCTCGAGTGACGAGGAGGACACGCTGTAACGAAGGCAGATGCTGCCGATGTGGGAGTAGTGTTTGAATGCAACGAGTCCAAAGTGGTTGCGCATCATGTCTGACCACTTGGCACCACCCACCACCCACCCAGTCGATGGCGAGCACACACACACACACGAGTCACGTGATCTTGTTTGTGAATTGAATATTGTCGGAAGCAAAATCATTCACGCTGGGGCCAGGCTGGGCCCAACCATGCAAACCGATTCAACCACGCCGCCACCATGCACGAACAACCGGCAACCACCATGCGCCATGCCATGCATGCATGAGACCATTCCCACCAACTCACCCTGACACTCCCCATGAATACATCGTCATCAGCCCAACGGCCATTGCAATCGACTCTGTTCCCACAGTCGATGACCTGAATCAGTTGCACCATGCCACCAAAGGGCAACGCACATAGATGGGAGGCCATCTCAGCATCTGGCGACAACGAGACAACCAATTGACAGAAGCAGCTGCCTTTCCACCTGTCCAATGCTCGCGCCGTGCACCCGCCTACCACCGTATCACTCTACTACACTTTTCATTGGCTTCACTTCTTCTGTTCTGTTCTCTACACTGCCGCCCTCCTCGCAGCCTTCTCAACACCTCGGTCCCCGCGGACGCTCTTAAACCTTGGGGACCAATGTCGAAATCTAGTGTAAAAAATGGAGACCAAGCTGGTTGGGATGATGGATTTGTGGTGGTGGGTAGCCGGTCCGATCGGCAGCCCCTCCAAAAGTGTTCTGGTTGGAGCCGACACTGGCGAGACTGCACGTGGGATTGACTGGAAAGAGTTGATGGGGAATATGGTCGGACAAATGACAGACGAGTTAAAAGGGAAGCCGAAGAGCTCGGAGAACGAGGGCCATGGGGATGAGGATCATGTCCTAGACATGACTGGAATGGGAATGAGCTGGTGGGCGGGACAAGGCGGGTATCGTGATGCGGGCGTGCTTTATGAGAGAGTTGAGTAAAGGAACCTGTAAACCGAGTCAGCAGCGATCGAGCACGAGGACGCCGGGATACAACGACGCACAGATTGTTGGTGGCAGCGATCTGCGAAGGACATCAGCATTTGGTTTAAGGATTGGTTGGTCGGGTGTGACTCACCGCAATAGTGTTTTCCCGAGGATGCCAGCTGCCGTGGAGCTAAGGTGGGTTAGACTCTGATCACAGATCGACGCTTCGATCACGCAATGATAACTCACAATCTTCTTGGCAAAGTCGATGCCCTCGGTCTGGATGGTCTCCTTCTTCCCCGGGACTTTGCCACGGGTACCTCCGATCTTCTTCGCCTTGAACGCAGACTTGTCCGCCTGGAGCACAACGTCGTTGTCGCTGTTGACGTCGTAGATGCGGAAGTAGTTGTGGTACGATCCCGTCATAACTTGGCTGTGGGGTGCGTTAGCTGGATGCACAAACTTCAAGGTTTGAAGACGCACCTGCCATCGCCGCTGAACGTGCACTCGAACTTGTCAAAGATGCAGTCGTTTTCGTAAAGGTCGCACAACTTCTGGCGGAGGTGGTCGTGGATGTTGATAGTCTTGACTGGCTTGTTCTCCATCTTCATGTCCCAGATCTTGAGCGTCAAGTAATCTCTTGAGAGAATGTACCGGCCATCCCGGGAGAACTTGACGTCGGATATCGACGAGATGATCTCCGAGAAGAATGACTTGGTAGACGGGTCCTCCTCTTCCTCAAAGACTGGATCGTCAGCAACCGGACTCGCTCCAAACTTGCAACGCACGCTTGGCGTGCTGGTCGCACAAGGCGGCCTCGCGCATGTCAGCGAGCTTGATCGTGCCCTTGGAGCTCGAGTACATGAAGAGGTTGCAGTGGATCGGGTGGAACTCGGCGGCTGTGATGACCTCTGTGAGCTCCTCCATGTTGACAGGCTTAATGTCAACAATGTCTGTGAACGAGTTAGCAACCCGAGACAAAGAGCAATTGAAAGCGACGCACTGAAGCTCTGGTCGCTAATGTTCAGGTTCCACAGGTTGATGCGCAGGTCGTCGGCGGAAATGTACGTCTCGCCGTCAGAGTTGACAGAAATCGAGTTGATGTGGTACGCGTGGGCGTTGGCGTACACCTTGCGCGGAACCGCAGCCGTAATGGAGTCGTGGGTGGCAAGTCGGGGCAGACGCAGTTGCTGGGCAGAGACTCCGCCGGGGCCAGGCGCATAGCCCTCCATGTGGTTGTTCTCCGTGACCACCTTGATCTGCTTGTCGAACACCTTCCAGAGCTTGATCGTCTTGTCTGCAGTGTAAGGTCGATGCCGCACTAGGTCGTGAGCTCACCATTGGTGCTGAGAAGGAAGTGCGCAGCGTTTTGCCGCTTGCACCACCTAATCCGGTTGATCTTCTCCTCAATCTCGAGCGACTTGAGGTAGTCAAACTCGGGCTCATGCGACTGGAACTGTAGGGACGCGTCAACTCTAGCCCATTGACAGCTACAGCCCATCCTCAAGACGTACCTCGGTGTAAAATTTGTACTCGCAGCCCTTTTTCTGTAAAGCATGTCAGTACGAGTACCTCTAGAGGCGAGAGACGGGTGCTGTGAGTCGATGGGATAAGGCGAGACGGGAGGCAACAAGCACGGAAGGTGGGCGGGTGAGGCGGCCAAGACGCACCTGTTCGTTGCGCTCAAAGAGGACAACACGGCCTCCCTTGTCACCGGTCGCGAGGTAGTCGCCAGTGTGATCAAACTCTACAGTCGAGATAATGTCGGCTGAAAGAGGATTGCGGTCAGCCGTGTACGCGTGCAAAGGAAAAGAGGTGCCGAGGTGGTTAGCTAGAGGAGGTTGTGCACGAACCCTCTGTGATGTCCTCTACCTCGCCCTTGTCTCCAAAACACTGGGCGAACCGCCATTGGTTTGATGGTGCATCGGGATCCATGCCAGGCGAGTTTGGCTACTCGGCCTGGTCGGGAGGGGTGGATGATAACAGAGAGAGGATGGGTGTGGGGGCGGATGGGATCCTGCAAAGGGGCGAGGATCAAAGATGAAAGAGTAGCGAGTCGGCGCGATCAGATCCAAAGCCGACCGGGGTTGGCGGGTGGAGGATGTGACGAGGCGGGGCGGCCAACGGCAAAGGTCAAAGGGAGCGAGGGGAATGTGCAAGGTGTTGAATGCGTATGAGGGCAGTCGAGGATGGAGTGATTAGTCGAAGCGGTGGGAGCGGAGGATTGATTTAGCGGCCTTGTTGGTCAAGTGAAGAAGGAGGTATGGTGACGGTGATGGTGATGTAAGTGGTAGGTACTGTAGTAGATGTGGTACGGGCGGGTGGGGAGGGAGCGAGGGACGAGTGTGTCGAGGTGGAGAAAGACCAGAGGCCCGCTCCAGGGGGAGAACCAGCCAGCCAGCCAGAGTCCAAGGCGCGGGGACGTGACGACAAGCCAGCCAGCTCCAGGCAGCCATGCACCCAGCCATGCACCCAGCCATGCACCCAGCTGCACCCAACTTCAGTCAACCCAGGCAACCACCCACACCCACACCCACACACAGGCGGGACTAGGGGATTTACAGGCCTAAGATACAGGGAAAATGACAACAAAGGAATGAAAGGCATGCAGGCACAGTTGTTGGGGCTAGGCATGCGGCTGGCGGGGTAAACGTTTGAGAAAAGGCGCGCAATGGGGTTGTCAGGTGTCAGGTGGCGTTTATTGGCGTTTGCTGGGCGCGTGATGCCCATTTTTGTACGCTATGCAAAATGCACGGCATGCACGGACACTCCTGGATCTGCTGGCAGTATTCACAAAGCACCCAGCGCACCCACCCACCTGCTGCATGCTGCATGGCTGCCCCCAGGCGCATGGTTGCCACCGCAGCAACCAGGGTAAAGGCCCTTTGTTCCCCTGACCTATCAAGGACCCAACGCTTTGTTCATTAGGCACGCATGCCACCTTTGACCAGATATACAAGGTTTAGGCGTGTTGTCACGTGGGTTGGGGTAACTGGTTCTCATGACTGCATGGCATCCATGGCACGTCATGTCTTTGTGGATCTGTGATCTGTGAGGGTGCTCGCAGTGGTGGTCAGAGCGTGCGTAGGAGGCGTGGCGAGCTCTGTGGCGCGTCGTTGATTCCATTCCATCTTGTACTCTGCAGAACAGAACAACTCGTACAGCAACCACCACTTGTTCTCCTCGTCACCTAGACTCAGTTGCCGTCACTCCAACCCATACTCCGACTCGACCTCTTACTTGCTCGCCTCTGATGCCTCCCAAGAAGACAAAGGCCGAGGAGGCCATGGCCTTCCTCGACGATCTTGACAACCTCGAGGCACCTCCCGTGACCACGGACACGGCTTCTCCACGCGTATCCGTCGATGCACCTGGCTCCTCAAGCGGCGCTGGTGGTGCCGATGAGGGTCCGGCTACACCCGGTGCCGACGAGGAGGCGGCGTCTGCGCTTGCATTCCTCGAGGCGCAGATCAAGCACAAGCGCGCACCACTGAGCAAGCCGACGAGCTCGGCGCCATCAGCGCCGTCGCGCACTGCGAGCCCCTCGGCGGGTCCAGGAGCGGGTGTGGGACCCAACGCCAATGTGCCGACACTCAAGGTCGAGACGGCCCCGACGCTCAAGGTGGACACGGCGCCTCCTGTGCAGTCGGGCTGGGGGTCGCTCTGGTCATCGGCAACGTCGGCGATCCAATCGGCCACCCGCGTCGCGGACGAGCAGTACAAAAAGGTCAAGACCGAGGGCGTGGCGGGTATCCGCGGCCAGCTCGACCATCTCCAGGTCGGCGGCGTCGACCTCGCAAAGCTCCGCAAGGACGCAGAGGACCGTGTCGGCGGCATCGTCAAGCACGTGGGCAATGTTGACCTGGACAAGCTTCGTGCGTCGCTGCTGCCTCTCATCATCTACCTGCTGACCTGTTCCAGGCAATGACGTTCTCACAAGGGCCAACTCGACGTTTACAACGTTTATCAACACGGTCGCGCCCCCGATCTCGGAGCACGAGACGATCGAGCTCTGGCTCGCCCACCCCATGACAGGCTACGACGGTGTTGAGGGCGTCGTCTACCGCGCCTGGAGCGAGATTCTCGACCAGACCGAGTCGGGTGAGATGGTTATTGTGTGGTCGCAGCCTGAGAGGGAGCTGCCGTCGGAGCGCAGCCTCAACCCGCTCTCGGGCTGGGACGAGGGATGGAAGGCGACCCAAGATGAGGTTACGGCGCTCCAGGCCCGAGAAGAGAAGAACCCCCGTGGACGCGCAGCTGCCCCCAATCGTGAGTACACTCGCACCCACGTGTTGCGCGACACCACGTACTGATGACTCCCCAGCCCACGTCCCAGTTACCACCGTCCCCGTCTTCCTCGTTCTCCAGCCCCTCCTCGCCCCTCTCCCCATCCCGGAGCCCCAGCTCCTCGTCTCGGCCACCACCGAAGCCCAGACCGCACCCCTCCACCTCTACTTTATCCTCTCCCTCCACGACCCCATCCACGGCCTCCAGTTCACCTCGGTCAGCCAGCCGTCACCGGGAGACTGGCTCGACGTCGAGTATGACCGGAGTGACTGGGTCGAGGAGCGCCTCGTCGACGTCATCAAGACCAGTGTCGCAATCGTTGCGCAAGATGTAAGTGACTGGGCTCGGCGCGCTCGCCCATTCCGCTCGCTAACCATGCCAGTACGTATCCACGCGCATGGGCCTCAAGTCCAACTCCGCACTCCCCGTCGCCCAAGCAGCGTCGGCTGAAGCGGACGCCGAGGCTGCGGCTCCGGCGCCGGCTCCAGCTGCCGCGGGCGAGACGTCCAAGAAGGAGGACTAAATGTAGAGATAATTTACAGACAGATACTAGGTAGGAGCGAGGTTGACCAGTGTGATGCGATATGACGATGCATACTATCAGGATACTGAATGGCCTGCCGTACGCCCCACACGTCGGGTGCGCTCAAAAGTCTCCCAAGTTGAGAACAATCGTCCTCGCGACATACTGCTGTGGTGTCTCACCCTTGCGCAGGCCAGACCGGGGCAGTGTCTCTACAATGGTTGACGCGGCCGAGTCCTCCTTCTTCAACGCACTGATGGGTCAGCTCGAACTCTTCAGGGAGGTTAACCCACTTCTTCTTGCTCCGGACAATGGCCTCCTCTCGCCTCCTCCTGGCGATTGCCTGCTCGTGCGCCCTGGCCATGTTGTCCTTTGTCTTGCGGCGGTTCATCTCGTTGATGCGCTGGAGGCGAAGGTCGTGCTCAGACATCTCCGTGTCGCCCTCGACCAGCTGGCCAGTAGCGGGGTCACCGCCGAGCTCCTCGATCTGGCGGCTGAAATCCTCGGCCGCCTCGGGGTCGTTGCGTCGCAACGCGAGCTGCTTGGACGACATGAGCTGCGAGATTTGGATGACAGTCTTTTGGCGTAACGCCTGCGGGTTGGCCTTCTTGCGCGCTTCGACTTGGCGGTTGACCTCGTCCTCGGTCATTGGTCGGTCACGCAGAGCGGCAATCTCGTCGTGCTTGTGCTTGAGCTCGGACCGGCGGGGAAGCTTGATCCCGTCCGCATGCAGAACCAACATGTAGCGACCAAACTCGGTCTGCGCATGTTAATCAAGCTGTCCCAGGTGGCCACAGCCTCACCTCTTCAAAGTCACCGTTGGATACGTCGGCAATGCGCCACAGCCGCGGAAGCTTGCCGTATTTACACACAAGGCCGCGGTTGTGCGAGACCTGTCGTCCCTTGTACTCGATCGAGTATCGCCCATGACTTTGCGGGTCGAGTCCTGTAGCACGCTCAGCACAATGCCAGCCTGGCGCGCGAGGCAAACAAACATACCTTCAATACGTTGGATACGGTACTTGGGGTTGCCGTTGTCATCAGTCTCGCCCGACATCAACCGCACATAAGCACCTGGGCATTAGCAATCGGAAGAGAGAGAAGGTCAGATCGTACGCACCCTTGATCGTCTGCTCAAAGTTGTCCTTGTACATCATCTCAACCAGCTCGTAGCGACTGAGGCGCGCAGAGTTGACCTCCTCGCAGGTAGCGGGCACCGAGTCGAGGTCTTTTGCCCTGACCTCCTTCTTTTCTGCTACACGGTGCGATGGCGAGCCGGCACGCCACGCGTCAGATGGTGAGATCTCGCCCTCTTCGGACGACATATCGTCCTGCGATGCCACGGAAGGGGATCGCCCGCCACGCTTCTCGCGCTCGAGAGCCTGAGGTGTGAGTGTCTCGTGGGATGGATTCAGCCGCTCTGCACACGTACGCGACGTGCAGCCCTCTCGTCCTTTGCCTTTCGCCTGTTCTTGAGCTCGGCCATCGCCCGGGTCGCCTCGTTTGTCACGCTCGTGTGCTTTCCTGCGTTTATCAGTAGATGGCATTAAGGCTCGCAGTTCAGCATCAACTCACGCTTCTTACGCGTAGGCTCCTCGTCTTCGTCCTCGTCTCCCATCCCCGCCATCTTGTACATGGCATCGAGCTGCGCCGAGTCCTTGTACTTCTGGATCTCTTCCTGTCGAGCCGCGAGCTTCTCCTCTCGTTCGATTTCGGGAAGGCTATCAAGGCTACACGACGGTTAGTGGCCGTTTCTTCTGACATACCATGTCCGACTCACTAGTCGCGATCATCCTCGTCGATGTACTTGCCCTCGAGAGGGTACGGGTTGCCGGTCGGACGGGGCTTTGAACGCGATGAGCTCGCAAACGCATCGTCGCCGTCCGAGTCATCGTCGAGGTCCATGTCTGCTTCGTCGTCATTGTCGTCTTCCGAGTCCTCCATGCTAGAAGATGGTTAGCCAGGTACGCGGAGACGGCGATCATTGTTGACGCACAATCCATGGCTCTTCTTGCCATGACGCTTCTTGTGCTCCTCGGGGTCGTCTTCGGCGAGGCCGAGAAGCTCGTTCTCAAGGTCAAGGTCGGACATTGTGGTGCGAGTGAGGTATTACAGTCCGGAGGTGTCGCGGGAGTATGCAGGCGTAGTGTTGATTTGTGGTGGTTATGGATGTTAGGTGTAGACAACGGTTGTTGCATCTTCGTCCAAAGTCGGCACAATGTCAACCGTGATGGATGGATGGAGCGGAACCAAATTGGGCAAGTGAGTGCCATGTTGGTGACGCACTGGGCAGTGTGGTGTGCCTGAGACTGGGCCGCGCTGGCCATGTCCGATGACATCCAACCCAGTTCCGGCAACTTACTCATCCTCATTATCCATACTCACACTCTCTCCTTTCAGCTGCCGCGCCGAGCATGAGACTACCCGGCTGGTCCTTCTTCGTTGTCGCCATTCTGGCGGCAGTATCATGTCTCGCGAGCCAGCCAGCGGACGAGCAAGCCCAGGCGTTCTTCGAGGGCAGCGACTCTAGACATACCAACAACTGGGCCGTGCTTGTCTGCACCTCGCGATTCTGGTTCAACTACCGCGTAAGCTAGCAAGAGCGACGGTGGCGATGAAGTAACTAACATGGCAAGCACATGGCCAACACGCTGGCCATGTACCGCACGATCAAGCGGTTGGGTATCCCTGACTCGAACATCATCCTCATGCTCGCCGACGATGCAGCGTGCAACGGCCGCAACGTCTTCCCCGCCGCCGTGTATGCCAATGCCGGACGCCAGCTTGATCTGTACGGCGACAGCGTCGAGGTCGACTACCGTGGCTACGAGGTGACGGTCGAGAGCTTCCTGCGCTTGTTGACGGGTGAGACAGCGTGCTACGTGCGACAAACGTCATCGCTGACACTGCAGGACGGCTGGACAACAATGTCCCGCCCAACAAGCGGCTTCTCTCGGATGCCTCGTCAAACGTCCTCATCTACATGTCGGGCCATGGCGGCGACGAGTTCCTCAAGTTCCAGGACAACGAGGAGATGTCGGCGTTTGACATTGCCGACGCCGTCCAGCAGATGTGGGAGAAGCGGAGGTGAGATCGCAATGGAGGGCACGCGCGTTCGGAACTAACGTTGCTACAGATACAACAAGCTCCTCTTTGTCATCGACACGTGCCAGGCCAACACGATGTACTCGCAGTTCTACTCGCCTAACGTCATTGCGACTGGTTCATCCGAACTCGGCGAGAACTCTTTGTCTGTGAGTTCCAGGATGTCTCACAGGTGGGACTGTGAACTGACAGTGACAGCACCACTCGGACTCGGAGATTGGCGTCGCTGTCATCGACGCATTTACACACTTTGTCCTGCACTACCTCGAGGGGATGAACAAGACGTCCAAGCAGTCTCTGCAGAGTCTCGTGAGTGACGAACGTGACGGCGGGCAGACACCACTGCTGGACTCTTGGTCCACCCGGTTCAGATTCATGCCGCATCGCTGTTCCCCTACTGACCCCCAGTTTGACCGCTACGACCCCGCCTTAATCTACTCGCACGCAGGCACGAGGACGGACCTCTCGACCGTCTCTCCCGCCGAAATCATGTTGACCGACTTCTTCGGTGGCGTAGCGCGTGTCGAAGTCGCTTCGGGTTCGCGGGCAGGCGAATCCGACCCAGAAGGCTGGGAGACGTCTGAACCTGCGTCTGAGCCCGCGGCAAAGAGCCAAGCAGAAAGCCCGTCTTCGAAGCCGTACAGGCGGCTGCACGAGCAGCCCGGTGCGAGCGTCCTCACCATCGACGACGAGTGGGCCGAGGCTGCAATGTCGGCACGCAAAGCCATGAGCGCCGTGCTCCTCATCGCCGCCGCGGCGGTGGCATACAAGCACTGTCGGTGATGGCTGCGTGGGCACATTAGATGAGGTAGATCTGGCTTTCTAGAGCAGCTAGTGTATGATATATATCTATCCTGTGGTCGTACGTCCACTCTTGTCTTGCCGCGGGGCCTGTTGCATCTGTCCGCGGACACCCACATAGCACCACGTGCCAGTCCCGTTCCATGGCATCGCTTCCTACTCCTTCTTGCGAGCATCCGCCTGGACGACGATACACACAAGCCTCAGCGCCATATCAACCGCCATGCCGAGCGGCACAAGCAGGAAGGGCACATATGAGCTGAGGAGCATGCCCATCTCGGCGCCCGTGAGGGGCGGCTTTGTGTGCGTGTCGTTAAAGAGCGCATAAAGAATGGGGAGGACCGTCGTGGCCGTCGACGCGCCGTACGCGACGAGGAGGGCTGGGCATGTTAGCATCGCACGATTGGCGGTCGCCAGCGCGGTGGGAGCTGCTGCTATGGGACGGGCCACGGGTTGGTAGGACGGGACGTACGGTAGACGCGGCGGTCGTCTGGGCGTTAGCGTTCAGTATCGGTGGGTAATGGACTATAAGATGGGACATTGTCGATAGTATGGGGCCGTCAAGTGGCAGAACAAGGCACTCGCGCTCGCTGCACCCTCCCTCATTGACGGCACCTGGCAACAGATTGGGTTTGGCGGTACCGGGTCAGAGCAGCCCGCGATATCCGCGATACAGGCCGACCCGATGGACCACAGCACACCGAGACTGGCACAGGAAGCCCGTGCAGCCTGCCACCACATCCGAACACAGACGGCAACCGTACCGGACCAACCAGGACGATCTCAGCCTCCTAACCCCCGCCAACGGCCAGCACAACCCCACTCCCCACTCCGAACCCAACCCCCACCACCCCCGCCAGACTCACTCTTCCACAACCCCCAAGCGCCAATGACAAAGCTGGCGAGCTGGAACGTGCCCTCGAGCGCGAAAAATGTCCGGAGCCACTGCCACTCGGCGGCGCCGCCCATGACACCGGTGAGGATCGGGTCGCGCGTGCTGCGAATGTAGAAGTCGAGGACGGCCGGGAAGGGCGTCGCGTCCAGGAGGGCTTGGGGGTAGAAGAGCTGGAGGTCGATGAAGAGGGTTGTGGGCTGTGTGTTAGTGGGGTAGCGGAGAGGTGTTGGATAAGCCAGCCTGGGTGTGGCTACAATGTCCCGATGTTGGACGGCAGTCGGCCCAACTCGCCAGGGGATGGATGTGGTACCCACAATGTGCATCTGGTGTCAGCGCAGCACACGCTCGCGTACGTACCACCAGGAAGGAGAACCAGACCAGGTCGCGCGGGCGGCCTGCGAAGCGTGACATGGTGGGCAGAGGACTAGTCAAGATGAGACAGATGACAAGGACGACAGGCAAGAGTTGAGAATGTCGGTCGATCGGTGGAGGTGATACCTTCTGTAGGATCCGCAACAGAGTTCCATCATGGCACGACGCGTCGCGGCGCGACCTTGGCCGAAATTGGTTCCGTGCCTCTCGGTTTAGCCCGAGAGGCTTGGTGGCTCAAACACACACCACATCTCGCCTTGGCTCACGCTCAATGCTATGCTTTGTACATGCACGTGTGTATGGAGATACAATGGGAGCTAAACACACAGTCTGCTCTTGAGATGATTTCATTCCCTGTCCCCTCGTCCCACTCAGCGACGCTCGGCAATCAGCGCCTCGAGGTCGGCGACGACGTCGGACATCATGGGTCGCTCGGCCGGGTCTTGGTGCCACATGCGTTCAATCAGATTGACAGGCTCTGCACCCCAGTATTTGCGCAGGCCCGTGAGTGGCGGTCGTCGGTGCTTCTGGCCCACCGCGTCGTAAATGTAGTGTTCGTTGTGACCCTCCCAGGGATACTTCTGCGCGGCGTCAGCTAATTGACATCGACATTCAGGTAGCTCACCTTTTCGCCTCCGCACCAGCCTGACAACATCTCCCAGAAAACCAAGGCTGCCGAAAACACATCCACCTTGTAGTCGTACCGTGGAGTCGGGTGCCACAGCTCGGGTGCCTGCCAGTTGACAGTGCCTACCAGACTGCGGATCATCGAGCGCGTGCTGTTCTTCACGCGAGCAAGCCCAAAGTCGCCCACTTTGGCAACATTCGAACGCGTGATGAGAATGTTGGTCGACTTGACATCGCGATGGATGATGGAAGGCTTGCGGAGGTGGAGGTATTCGAGTCCACGCGCAATGTCCAGCATGAGGCGGAGGACGCGCTTCAGGGGCGGCGGTGGGACATTCCGCTGGAGGTCAGCTACAGGCCATCCGACCAGCTGCTCACAATGTAGTCAAACAGGTCACCATTCTCGCACAGCTCGCTGATGAGCATGCAAGGCACTTCGGACGAGTCTTCTGGGATGCAGATGCCGCGCTAGAATCGGGTCAGCGTGTGTTGTTACACCAGATGACATACGAAGCGGACAATGTTTGGATGGCTGAAATCGGCAAGGAGCTTGAGCTCGCGAATGTCCACTAGTACCCGTTAGCTACATCCCCCTCTGAGATCGGTACCAACTTTCACTGAGGTGACCTCGGAACTCGGCGATCGCGACCTTGCGGCCCTTGAACTTGCCGACGTAAACACTGACAGTCAGCTGTGTCCACCACGCCCTCAACGCACTCTTTGAACCCGCCGCTTCCAATCTTCTTTTCCTTGGTGAGGTTTTCCGGCTTGATCGTAAAGTCCTCCAACCCAAGTTCTTGGAGATCTAAGAACAGATCATTCTCTGTCGCCCTCGCCGATTCCTCGTCCGACCGCGGGGGTGTGGCTGGGTCGATAGCATGAATGTGCTCCCTGAGGAGAACAGGAGTAGTTTGGCCGTCCCGATGAACGTGACTGGCTACAGCCTCCACAATCTGAGGCGAAGGTGCCCGGGCCGTGACCTGTGAACTGGTAGATGACACTCGCTCGAGTTTCGTTTGCTCCTCCTGCTGAATAGCGTTAGGTCGGGCAATTGAAGCATCACGTAAAAGCCTCACCCAGTCAAGCAAAGCACGCGCAAGTTGTGGCTTGGTACCTCCAACCTCCAGATTCCTAGATTCACACATGTGGACGAGCTCCTCTCGACGAAGACGCTGAAGGGAGGCCATAGTGGCGTGGGAGAGAAGAAAGTCTGCACAATGTCAGACCACACATATGGATCAGCTCACACTCACCTTCCGTCTCAGATGTATCTACAGTATCATCGTCATCCATCGACTCCACAACACGTCGCTGCTGGATCATGTGAAACGGCTTGTCAGGGCGCTTGGTGCGAATGTCCATGACGCCCACCGATTCGTCGTCGTCAATTTCAATTGGCTCCACGGCCTCCACATCGTTCTTGGAATTAGCCGTCTTCTTGGGTCTGGCAGACTTGGGGCTCGTTGACGACTTTTGACGTGATGGGCGGCGAGGCGACTTGGTCTTTGGTTGAGGCTCTACATACAAGTCAGCCTGGATACATGCCGCAAGCGTGCGAACGCACCTTTCACAGGGCTCTCATCAATAGACAAGGCCTTTAGCGCTTCGTTCTTGGCCTTGCGTGGTGGGAGAGAGTTGGAGCGTGTGGACGGAGGGTCGTCGACCCCATCAGCATTATCCTCGGCATCCGCATCAACGCCGGTCGAAGTAATGGAAGTAGTGGAACGGTTGCGAGGGCGCAATCGACGAATGAGGGGCGTAGCGCGAACATTGTTTGACGGGCCAGATTCCGGAGTCCGGAGACCATCTGCAACGTGGCTGTAGCGGCGAGTAGGCTTGACCGGGGTCCACTCTTCCTCGTCACTGTCTGACCCATCCGTTGTGGTGTACGTCGATGACAGTGTTGACGAACGGCGAGTAATACGCCTCGTTGTGGTTTCTGGACTCTTCACTGCTGCAGCAAAGCGAGCCCTTCGCTTTACTCGGGCTTTCCCGTTGCGTCCCTTGGGCTTGATTCGATCCTTACGGTTCGCTTCTGTCAGAGCAGGGTGGTGACGTCCGCGTAAACGAGTACGGGGCACGGCTTTGGGCGTGGCGTCTACGTCCATGGACCTGGATTCACGGCTCTCGTCTTCCGGAGATGAGGTGAGTGGCGGTGAGCTAAGCGACGAAGTGCTGTCGCTACGCTGATCTTTCGGGGTGAAAGGCGCACCCAACGAAGAAGACTTGGGGCGGTAAGGCGATCCGACGGCTGAAAACTCTTTACGCTGCAATGTTAGTGCATGTGTTGGGAAGCTGCTCCCTATGACTCACTGCGTTAATCAAGCCGTCGACAAGTTCATGCTTTCCCAGGCCATGGTCCGCATCACTGTCCATTCCCTCGTCTTCCTCCGAAGACCACATCCCCGCCACTTTCCATAGCCGGATCAACTCGGCTTTCCGGAGACGATGGAGAGCCGAGGCAGGCGCGACCTTGATGAGGTGCTCGTCGCCTATGTGTCAGTTCATGTTAGTCATTCTGACTCACCCTCATCAATGAGATCCGGAACCTCATCCTCGGTCTCTATCCAACTGTCCGAGGAAGGTATGTTGGATTCTTCCGACCGTTTACGCTTCCGAGGGCTTGCCATCTCCTCGTCCTCGAAAGTGCTCTTGCCTCGCAGCTTGGGGGCTGTGCGGCGAGTGCGGACTGTCAGGCGTGGGCTAGCAGTAACTAAGCGATTCTTGAATCGAAAGCTATCCTGGTCCGAGTTGTCGGCATCTGACCCCGGTCGCCGGTTTAATGTAGCGGCGCCAACAACTCCCAGGCGGCGTCGTTTCGGTGGGTGCCGAACGGGTGTAGCGGCATGCCTAAGTTTTAAGGGGGTGGCACTTCTAGTCGGTGGATCGAGAAGGTGCCTTGACCTGGTGCGAACAGCGGGAAACGTTTGGACGGGCATGACGGGTGGTGAGAACGAAAGGAAACGAGGGCGCAAATGACAGTGGGAAGTGCAGATCTAAATGGTGACTGGCCGCTGAAGTTATGGTGCCGATAGCCATAGCTTGAAGAAGGACGGATAGTTGTTGGTTGTTGGTACTAGAACATTGTCGAGAAAGGTGGTGAAGGGCCGTCTACAGGAAATGTAGAGAAGTGACGACTGACGAATGAGGAGAAGAATGGAGAGGCGACGAAAGAGAGAGAGAGAGATGTGATGATGATGGAAAGGGTTCCACCCACAACCAACAGGGTGGAGAGAGTTGACATCTCCGGGAGCCAGTACTGTAACCCGCCTGAATGTCGCACGCACGCGCGCGACGATCCAAAACAACGCCACATCACGTTACCGCCACGTGCACACGTTCCTGAATTAGGCTTACATGTCCAAGGATCCCATTAGGCTCACGCATGAATTCGCAACCTATTCCAGACCCCTCCTGTTTGCCACCCAACTGCATCAACCATCCCAAGTCACCACAAGATGGAGTAACATGCAACAGTCGACACCTCGTTCACCACTCCAAAACACCTCACAATCGCCATGGCCAGGCGCAAAAATGGCATGCTTTCGGACGGTTCCGACTCGGACGCCTCCGACGATGCCGGTTCTGACGCAAGCTTCAACTCGCAGGAGGACGGCGACTCGCGAGCGGAGCGCCGGTTGTTCGAGCACCGACGCAAACGTCCTCGAACGACGGGGCGGAGTGGCAAAGAAGCTGCTTGGGAGGGGATCTTCGGCGAGGAGGACGATGACTTTAATCCACGTTCAAGAGGTGGGCTAGGAAAGCGGGGTGGCAAGGGCTCCAGCGGCTCACGGGTGGACTGGACCAAGTACGTGTGGAAGGTACGCCGTGATGCTTTTGCTGACCTGCGCAGAGCTCCTGCCTTTGTCTCATCCGGGCCATCAAAGCCTGCGGTTAAAGAAGAGGATACGGATGGATCGGCCAATATCTCTCGAGCCGTCTCTGGTGACCCCAGCAAGGCCAGCTCTAGCGATTCGGACGCCTCGGACAGCGACGGCTCCGACAACGACGCGACTCGCCCACCATCGCCCCGCGTCGTCAACCAAGAGGACAATGAGGAAGATAGGCGGCCCACGAACTTTGCCTCTGTCAAAGCCATGTTTGCGTCATCCGGTATGGCTGCAGACCGGGACTCCAAATCGGCAGAACCCTCTCCGTCCTCCGCCCCATCGCCAGCGCCAGTCGTCTCGGCCTTTGGCAAGAAGGCAGCTGCGGCGAGGCAATCTTTCGCCAATGTAGAGCGTAGCAACTTCCAGCCGAGCCGCTCTACAACACCAAAACCTGCGGCCCCCGCGCATACGCTGTCAAATTCTGAAAAGGTCCACTTCAACAAGATCTCAGACAGCTTCGGTGCCAAAATGTTGTCCAAATTCGGTTGGGCTCCTGGCAAGGGTCTCGGTGTCCAGGAGGATGGTCGTGCGGTGCCCGTCGAGTCTGCCAAGGCCATTCGCGGAGAAGGTATTCGTTCTGGTATGCGGACTGAGGATAGCAAGAGGGAAGCTCGCCGACGTGGCGAGCTGGTGGAAGAGGAAGAGGCTCCTCGCAGGGGTAAGAAACCGCCCCGCCAGCGCGAACCTCGGGCCCCGCAGGACGGTTGGAAGAAGCAGAAGCGTGTCAAGGTCAAGGTCGAGCACTTGACCTACGAGCAACTGCTCGATCAAGTACCTGACACGACTCGATCCGGTATAGGGCTTGTGGTGGACGCACGCTCAGGAGAGGTGAGTTTTAGCAATTTCAGTGCTAGCGGCTCGCTGACTTTGCCGCAGATGAAGACTGTCGAATCGCTGTCTGAGCTTTCTCTGTCCTCGTGGACCCCGACGTCGGACGCCACGCAGCTTCCCGAACTTCGACACAACCTGCGTCTCATCCTCGACGTCGCCAAGGGGGAAGTAGGGAACCTCGCGCGGGAAGGCAAGAAGGTCAATGAACGCCGCCAGTGGAGTACCAGGGAGGAGGAACGCGCGCACCAGCGGATGGATAACGCGTCAGGCAGTGAGTCATTGCCTTGCATGCTCATTCTGACCACCACAGCTATCTCTCGACTCGAAGACATTCAAGCCACCGTTCGTGCTATCGCGACTATGAGCCTTAACGAGTCAACGAAGACTGCACCGTCTCTTAATGGGCTCGAGGACGCGTTCAACAGCCTCATCTCCCAGGACGAATACGCCCTCCTGTCGCTCGACGAGGTGGTTGTTGGGTCCATTGACCAGGTCATGCGCAAGGCCTTCGCCTCGTGGCACCCCTTCGATGTTTCGTCCGACGCTCTGCTGGCCACCCTTAAGCCGTGGCGCAAGGCCTTCAACCTCCCCAGCGACGGTGACGCCAACACTGCAGAGGCTTCTGCTGAGCGTACGATGACGGCCTGGGAGAGCTTGTTGTGGCACCGCTGGCTTCCAAAGGTTCGCTCGGTGCTGAACAATGAATGGGACGCGGCGGACCCTCAGCCCGCAGTACATCTCGTGGAGTCTTGGGAGCCCATTTTGCCCGCTTTTATTCGCGACAACGTCATCGATCAGTTGGTCCTGCCCAAGGTTCGCGATGCTGTGGACGATTGGACTGGTCGTCCTCGCCGAGACGGGCGATCGGTGTCACTCGCATCGATCATCTTCCCATGGCTGCCGCTGCTTGGGGGGCGCATCAACGACATCCTCGACGAGGGCAAGCGCCGCATTCGCTCTGTGCTTCGCAAGTGGAAGCTTACCGACGGTCCGTTGGACGAGCTCGTGCGCTGGAAGCAAGATGTAAGTTGGGCAAAGACAGCCGAGCTCAAGCTGACACAGCAGATCTTCTCGTCGCACGAATGGGACAAGCTCATGGGTGAGAACGTCCTCGGTAAACTTGGATCATGCCTCCGCGACGATTTTGTCATCAACCCGCGCAGCCAAGACCTGGCACCCCTCGTCAAATACGTTTTGCCTTGGTACACACTCATCCGACGATCGAACTTTGTCCGGCTCTTCGAGATGGAGTTCTTCCCCAAGTGGCTCAACGTCCTTTATCTCTGGCTCGTTCACCCCGGCTACAGTGGCGACGAGGTTGCCAGGTGGTTCGAGATGTGGAAGGGCTTGTTCCCCGCCGAGCTGCTTTCAAGCCGTGCGATCGCCAACGGCTTCGAGACTGGTCTCAAGCTCATGGACGATGCCCTCTCGTTGGGCTCGGAGGCACCATCGAAGCTACAGCGACCAAACTACCAGCCGGTCAAGTCGTCATCCGCGGCGTCAAATGGCAAGTCGTCTACACCGACACCACGCCCGCGAGTCGAAAAGCCAGTGCACCAGACCGACATCACCTTCCGCAACATTGCCGAAGAGTATATTGCCGCCAACGATCTCATCATGCTCCCCCTCGGCAAGTCGCATGCTGTCACCGGCAAGCCCCTGTTCCGTGTCGGCCGCACAATCGAGGGTAAGGGCGGCATCAATATCTACGTGGGCGAAGACGCGGTGTTTGCGCAGAACGAAGAAGGGACTTACAGGGCCGTTCCACTGGACGAGCTCGTCAAGCGCGCGAACGTGTAGAGTGATTACCATATGCATTTTACCAAGCGTGCAGGCATGGCTGGGATGTCGTAGTAGCACACTGGCCCAACTGGCGATGGCGGCCAGGGCATGCCCGCAGTGACGAGGATACTGTCATGCTGTGCCATACTCATGCCATGCCCTGTCATATCCTGTCATTTGCCTGAGAAGAGTCCAGAGCCCAAACTGGCATTCAGTGCTACAGCGTCCAGGCTACAGATTGTGCATGTTAGGAATGCAGGACCGCGTGTACTGCAAACCCAGGGTATATAGGATAGTAGCCATGCGTCACAACGAGGCAACTATCCGGCCCCGCTACAGAAAAACAAAGTCGCACCGAGGTTCGAGTTCTGTTATTTTTACCCATCCCTTCCCTGTCAGTCGTCGTACTTGCTAGAATACCCAGTCCTGTGGGCATTGTATCGGGATTGCGGTAGTTGAGAATCATGTTTGCCAAGAGGTTTATGGGTAATATTCCTATTTTAGTGTGAATTTTTAGGAGCAGAGACGTTTACAGTAGGTGCAAAGGGTACACACCGGGCATGTTGTTTCGACGACGGGTACGTCCGGTCAGGCTTTGGCTTCAGAATGACAGGGCAGTGCCTACACTGGGCTTATTCACCGTGCAATAAGAAAATAATAGTAATAATTACACGGTGCTAGAGGCAGAATGAGACAGGCAGTCCATGTCCACTGGAAGTCACAGCCTTGCCACCCAGAAACACGTGCAACCCACCCCCATTGCACACCCGTGTCTGGATGTAGAAGACTCCAGAGGATGTGGTGTGGTGCTCAATTTGCCAAACCAGCCCCATACCCATCCAACGAGTGGGCCATTGGAGAACCTATTCCTAAAGCTTGCGTGGCCATTTAACGACTGGGTGGCAGCGCCACCACCATGCTTCGGTTGCAATTCGAGCAGCAACTCTCCGGAGAGCTACGCTGAAACGATGTCGCCTACATGTGCGGAATCGCACCACAGCTGCATGCACCATGTGTTGTACACTATTTTAAGAATCAAAAGATCGGGAACACTTTCTCCATCCTGTCGCCAATGATGCACAAAGTCGCCCAGAACAGTGCCCAGGGCCAATATGTAAACAGGTCGAGGAAGCGATAGAGCGCCCACCGACCGTTCTTGCCGTCGATGTCAAAGGCTGAGAAGCGGGTGACGAGCATGCCTCGGCGATACTCGAGGCCGCACCCGGGAAAAGTGCTCGTGTTGTGGCCCCACTTGTTGATGTACCAGTTGGCACAGCCCGAGGCCCATACCATTGTAGCCAGCTTGCCGCGAAGCTCGCGGACCCAGTTCATCTCCACGTCGCGCTTGACGTCGATGACCTCGCAGCTCTGCTCGACGAGAAGCGGGCGGAGGAGGAAACGCTCAATGTACTCTGCCGCGCACTCAATCTTGAAAATGCAGCTGTTGTTGGAAGGGACGGCGTTGGGTCCGAAAAGGAGGGCCATGTTGGGAAAGCCCGAAACCGAGACCGTCTGGAATGCGTGGGCGCCCTCGTCATCTTGCCACACCTGATCGAGGCGCTTGGCATCCTTGCCACGGATGATCATGGGGACGAGTGGCTCAGTCGCCTTGTACCCGATGCAAAAGCAGAGGGCGTCAACCTCGTACCGCTTGCCGTCCTTGCTGTAGATGGCATTGCGGTCGACGCGAACCGCACGAGAAGGCACGAGGTCGATTCGCGGGTTGTTGAGCGAGGCGAGGTACGACCCCTTGGCGGTACCGTCCATGACGCGACGCTTGCAACCCAGCATGTCCTTGGGGATAAGTTGCTCGGCAAGTTCGGAAGGCGCGGTCGCACGGATATGATTGATGGAGGACGCTTGCAGCTTGCTTGCGTGCATTTTGGCACGCGGCGTGAGCTCGAGCGTAATGGATTCCGAGTCAATCTTGTAGTACCGCCAGAAGCGGTAAAGCCAGAGGTAGAGGGGGATGTAGCGGAAGGCTTTGCACTGCCACTGGGGGTATGCCGGGTCCTCACGGGGCATATAGTACTGGCTCGACTGGCCAAATTGGACGAGCGAGCCCACGCCATCGTGCAACATATCGGGCACAATTTGCGTCGCCGAGCACCCGTTCCCAATGATGGCGACACGCTTGCCTTTCCAATCGTACGATGTGTTCCAGGTGGCAGAGTGCCAGTACTCTCCCTGGAACTGGTCGAGACCGTCAATCTTCATGTCCTTTGGGACAGACAGCGAGCCGACAGCCGAGAGCAAAATGGTCGCCTCGATAATCTCAGTTGCACGGGTGGTGGTGTCGCGCAAGCAAACCTCCCAGTATCCGCCGGTCTGGCCCGTGGCCGACTTTGTCCTCCAGTCGGCGCCTACAACCTCGGTCCTGAATTTAAAGTGCGGGCGCAGGCCAAACTTGTCAACCGTGTCGTTCATGTAGCGAGACAGCTCGTCATGGCGGCAGAACGTGTGCGACCACTCCGGGTTGGGGTTGAACGAGAACGAGTAGAAGTGGGAGGGAATGTCCACGCCACAGCCTGAAAGACGTTAGCACTGGGGCCCCAATGTAAGCCTCGTAGTCAAACCCACCAGGATAGTTGTTGATCTCCTCACTCCACGTGCCGCCAATGGAACCGGTGCGCTCGACAACGACGAAGTCGTGCTGCCCCAGCTTGTGCTTTAGGGTGTGGCTGATAGTGATGCCGCTGGCACCCCCACCGACAATGAGCGCCTTGACACGTTGAACCATGGTGAGATGCCTTGCGCGGGCACGGTCTCTGGCGTAGTGGGCAGAGGTGAGAAAAGGATGAGAGAGCACTGGGTCATTCATTACATCGTACCCCGTTTTGTATGGGTCTTTGAAGCCCATTGCTGATCGCTTTCGGGTGTCGTGGTTCCGACAGAGGTACAGGTCATTCTGAAGGGTACTCAATGCTGCACTGCATGTGCCATGAAGGCCATAGTTGTTTTTCGGATGCTGGGTTCCGATAAACGTTGGATGCATGTTTCTGGGTGACGGGGGATCTGACCGAGGGGACACGAGTCGAGAGCTCGGAACAAGCCTATCCGAGGTGTGCCCTTGTCAACAACCTCCACAATCCTTTGCTCTACAAAATGCAGCCAATGGTGGATGGCAGAACGAACTGACAGCCCAACTTCCCCCTTCGTTTGCTGCAATGGCCCCCCTCCCCAGTCTCGCCACCATCGCCTCGTTGGCCGGCCGTACCGCCATTGTGACAGGCTCGTCCTCAGGATTGGGCCGCGCCACCGCCCTGCGCCTCGCTCATGTCGGTGCCACCGTCGTGTGTGCCGACCTTGATGCCGAGACTCGCGCTCCCGACGGTGCCAGTGGGGTGGCCCGTATGGCCACTCACGAGCTGATCGCCGCCAACGGAGGCCGTGGTTTCTTCCAACAACTCGACGTCACTGACCTCGAGGCGATGAAGCGAACCGTTGCCTTTGCGGTGTCGCTGTCGTCCGATGGCCGACTCGACATTATGGTCAACAATGCCGGCACGGGCGGGCATCAGAACGGTGCGCTAAACCTGGGCATACATACCGAGGACCCCAACTTTGCCAGGAGGGTCTTGGATATCAACGTAATGGGCGTCTGGAATGGGACCAAGACGGCGGTGTGCCAGATGCTCAATCAGGACGCTCAACCTCTCCCAGCCGACCTTGACGTCCATCCTGAACTTGGTGACCCCGAGCCAGAGTCCCAGCCTTTCCGCGGTTCCCGCGGGACCATTATCAACATTGGAAGTATCCACGGGATGGTAGCGGGTCCCGCTGAGCGTGAGTGCCTTGTCAATGGAGGCAACGAGGCTAAACAGGTAGCGGCGTACAGCGCATCCAAGGCGGCTGTGATCAACCTGTCGCGTACGGTGGCTGCAGACTATGCGGCAGAGCGGATCAATTGCAACGTCATCAGTCCTGGATGTGAGTCTGAACTGGGGATGCAGCCTTGCTGACGCACAGACTGCGCAGCTGTCATGGCTGGTGCGACGCTGCCCGACAATATTGTGCGACGCCGCGTCGTGCCGTGGCCACACCAAGGTGCCGCGCGTGACATTGCTAAAGCTGTCATTTACCTCGCACGAGACGCGCCGTGGGTGACGGGGGCTGTACTGGCAGTCGATGGTGGGACAACGGCCGTCTAAATTACAGCAGTAGCCAATCTTGTATACCTTTGGTCTTTGGGATGGAAGAAGAAGAATCCATGCATCAATTTCAGCAAATGTGTGCCAAGCGCCATGAGGTCATTGGGGGTTGTCGGCCCGGTCAGCCCGCCACCGGCCAGAGCCGTTCGGAACAAGGCGATCCGAGAGGGAGCAGCTGGTGCCTCGCTCTTGACAATACTCGAGGCGAGAATGCGCATACCTTTTCGTTCGACCCAACTCGCAACACAATGTCGCCAGAGGATGTACACCCGCCCCCATCCTCGGATGCACACGACTCCAACTCGGGCCGCAAAAAGCGCAGAGTTCAGGCGGCATGTGACGCTTGTCGTGAGTCACCACAGTTTGGGGAGCCCTATATGTGACAGACCTCTCACCTGTAGGCTTGAGAAAGCTCGCCTGTGATGCAGGCCAACCATGCACACGGTGTATCAATGATGATAGGCCGTGCGAATATACGGAGCGAAGACCGCGTGAGGTCATTTCAAAGGCTCGACTGCAGGAGCTCGAGAGCCGGTGAGTGTGTGTGGCACATGTGCTCTGTGAACGGAAACTTAGACGCAGCATTCGCCTTCAGGAGGAGATATGGGACGCCCTTGTACCCAAATTTCCTATGCGTATCGCAAGAGGTGTGGCAGAGGCCGCTGGAATACAAGCGGTGGTAGATCAGGCTCACAAGGCGTTGGGTTATGGTGGCCCAGTACATGCCCCTATCGTGACCGTCGCAGGGGTTGACAATGCTCAAGAGGCTGGGCCGTCAATACGTGCCACCGATTCTCCCTCTGGTCCTCCAACAATGGGGACGATACACCGACGACACTTGGTAACACCATACCGATCTCCCCTGACGTCTGTCTGTGTCAACGACGACGTTGGCCAAGACGTATATGAATGGGACGAGGATGCAGGCTCAGACAACCAGCCGACTGTCCACCCTGCGGCCGATGTCAGTGCGTCCCGTTCGAGCAATGCAAGCTACTTGGGTTTGTCGTCTGGGGCAACGTTTCTCCGAGCTATTCGCACTCTGGCTGCCAAGGGCAACAACGGTTTACCTCCCGTATCCGATCCAAGTCCCAGCGCTGTTGACCAGTTCCACTTTGAGAGTGGCATGACCTCGCCGTTCGTACCTGCGCCGGACGTTCGTCGCCAACTACCCCGATGGTCTGAGGTCAAGGACCATGTCGACAACTTCTTTGCTCACTTTCGTAAGCCAACCCATATACCCGCATGCTGACGGCAGATCGTTCCCTGCCACTTGTCCACGAGCCCACGATTCGTGCACAGCTCACTGGTGCCATGCCCCTCCCAACCAAACCTGGGTCGAAGATGCTCGTCAACATGATCATCGCCATGGGGGCGTCTGTGTCGGCCCAGAACAGTGACAGGGCCGTCGGCCACAAGTACCTGCGCTTCGCACAGGCGGAGCTCCAGCGTGATAAGCTGGGCAAAGGTACTCTCCCACTCGTTCAAGGTCTCGCCATCATGTCAAACTATCTTCAACACGGCAACCGTCCCGAGGACGGCTACATGTGCCTCGGGTGGGCGTGCCGCATGGCTGTGGGACTCGGCCTGCACATCGAGCCGACTAGCGCACGTCTTTCGCCCCTCGACAAGGAGCTTCGCATTCGGACATGGTGGTCGCTCGTGTGCATGGAAGCCGGGTGCGCTGTGACCTTTGGACGTCCACATGCATTCAACGAGGCGACATTTTCCGCTGTCCCTCTCCCGCTCAACATTGACGACGATGACCTCACCGTCTCGCACACGGCGGCGCCGGCAGAGGTCGAGGGTGTGACGCAAAACACGACGCTGATAATGCAAGCACGGCTTGCACGGGCGACATGTGGTGTCTCTGATGAAATCGCCCGCAATCCCTCTCCGCAACCGCCAGTGCTCCGACAACTCGAGCAGCACGTCGTCAGGGTGTTTGAAGATATTCCTGCCACGTGGAGAGACTGGACGACTGGCCCCTACCAGTACCAGCGTGCGACGCAGGTGTGGCGAGCCCGTGATTTCTGTGCACTCCTCTATCGACCCGTCCTACTGGCTGCGGCATGGGACGGCATGACACTCTCGCAGCTGACCGAAGATGAGCAGATAGCCATAACGTGCGTTCCTCTGGGCAGGTTGCCTTGCCCCACTCCAGCACTGCATAGCTAACCTCTCATCAGAACATGTCGACAGCTTGCACTCGACAACTTGATGGATATCGAAGTCCTTATCACGTCCATCGCCGAGCGCTGCCGTGCGGTCGAATGGTATTCGGTCTTCTTTGCCTTCCAGTCGTGTCTCACACTCCTCCTTTCCGTCGTGTGGGAGCCACAACACCCCTCCGCAGCCGTGTGGAGGAGTACGATATTGAGGGCAGCCGCATGGTTCCGGACACTCAAGACGATGCCACAAGTAGGAAAGTCGTACGCCTCGACCGTTGAGCGTATTCTTGAACTTGCGCCAACGACACAGGGAGCCGCTCCCGCCGCCAACCAACACCAGCACGTCAGCAGCATAGACCCCCTTTATGGCGACACTGAAGCGAACGTAGCTGCTACGACTGAAACCAATCTAGACTTGTCACGATATTGGTACGTTTGTCCATGACCATATTTTAGAATAGTGAGTGCTGACGAGGCATAGGACGGAAATCTGGGGCGACGAGTCAACTGCCCTCTCTGGGTTCAGCCCGTTCATGATGCCGGAGTTCATCGTGGGAGATGATGTCCTAAATTTTGGGGCTCAGCAATAGCAAACGGCCGTGTATGATGAGGAAGCCGGAGACATTGACGAGGACAGCAGTGGAGAGCACCGGTTACCGCGCCACTAAGCCATCCCTGGTCAGCATTAATTGAGTGTGCAGGGTAGAGACGTGCAGCACAGATATCTAGTTGTATATCTTTTAGAAAGCGAACCTCGCTCCAGCACATTGCAGTGATAATCATGCATGTGGATGACTTCGACAGGGATGCTGCATCAAGCGCGGTGAATGAGGTGTCAAATGGATGGCGTGGTATTTGATACCCTTGCTGGGTCAGATGTGCCTGACGGGCGCTGGGATATCTGACGCACGAGCTAATATGACCAGCAGCATCGACAACAGGAGCATCTAGCATCAACAGAAACCACTGCATTCACCCCGAACTCTCACAAACCAGCATTCAAGATGGGCGTTCTACAGAAGATTGAGGATATCGAGAGTGCGTACTTTGGACACTGTTCAATGGGTGGCCAGGCAGCTGACAATTGCAGAGGAGATGGCCCGGAGTGAGTCTCGCGATGTATCGGCTTTGGGCTACTCTGGATACTGACGTCGACAGCGCAGAAAAAGTTAGCTAAAGCACGAAGCAGGCGAGAGTGCACCATACTGACATTGCCCCTGTTACATCCAACAGCAAAGGTGTGTTGACCGTGCTGTAGCTGCAGCTAACCCTAGCGACCGAGTACCACCTGGGTCTTCTCAAGGTCCGTCGAGGAGCTGGATCGCGTATTGTCAAAGACAGGAGATGCTGACCGCGCCCTTTGGATTGTGGAATACAGGCAAAACGTTAGCCTACTTTATGGGAGACGCGTAATGTTGGGTGGACACTGACGTAGCAGTCGCAAAGTACCGCGCACAGCTCCTCGAGCCCGAGAAGAAGTCGGCAAAGGGCGAAGGTTTCGATGTGATGAAGTCTGGTGGTGAGTGACTGTGACCGTCGTGGGGAACACGATCGGGCTGATCTTCTAGATGCGCGTGTCTGTCTCATTGGTTTCCCATCGGTCGGCAAGTCGACGCTCCTGTCCAAGGCGACCAAGACCGAGTCGGCCGTCGGCGCGTACGAGTTCACGACCCTCACTGTCAGTTGGGACGTCTGCGCTGTCAACTGACAGGACAGGCTATTCCGGGCGTGCTCGAGTACGAAGGTGCACGGATCCAGCTTCTCGACTTGCCCGGTATTGTCCAGGATGCCGCCAAGGGTGCGTCATTTCACCACCGCCAACGAATGGAACTAACCAGCAGGTCGTGGTCGTGGACGACAGGTCGTGTCGGTCGCCAAGACGGCTGACCTCATTCTCATCATGAGTACGTGTTGAGTAAGGACCTGACAATACGGCTTCTGATGCCTCAGTCGACGCGACCAAGTCGGACGAGCAGAAGGCCATGCTCGAGCTCGAACTCGAGGCAGTCGGCATTCGGTTGAATTGCGCAAAACCAGATGTCGTGTTCAAGCAAAAGACGGCGGGTGGTGTAAGTCTTCCCAGTGCACAGTTGAGAGTGGTGCTGACCCTCACAGATTACTGTGAGCACTGAACGACTGAACGACAGCGTGCAAGTAGAGAGGACACGAACTAAACATGGCCCAGATTAACTGCACCGTCAAGCTCACCAAGACGGACGAGCGCGCGCTCCGCTCTGTGCTGCAGGCTTACAGGAGTGCGTCAGCTTCTATCGACTCTTCATTGAAAGCTGACCATTTCCAGTCCACAACTGCGACGTCATGATCCGCGAGGACGTGAGCCACACCACTCTCCTAGTGTAGTCTCGCTGACGTTCCAGATTACGATTGACGAGTTTATCGACGTTCTCTTGGGCACGCGCAAGTACATTCCCGCACTCACCGTGATCAACAAGGTGGACTCTGTCTCGATGGAGACGGTCGACCGCATGGCCAACCAGGATCCGAGCAGGACAGTCATGATCTCGTGCGAGATTGACCTCGGCCTCGACTGGCTGCTGGAGGCGATCTGGAAGGTGAGCATGGTGTCGCGTTCCGAGACAAAGAACATTTGCTGACTGTGCTACAGGAGTTGGGTCTCGTCAAGTAAGCCACACCACAATAGAGCAAATGGGAGAGTTGCTAACTTTGCCAGGGTGTACACCAAGAAGCGTGGCGAGCAGCCCGACCTCTCCGACCCCATTTGCCTGCGGCAAGGCGCGACGATCGAGACGGTGTGCCATGGCATCCACCGCAGTCTCGCATCCCACTTCAAGTGCGTCGAAAGCTTACCAATCCATGTCCAAGCTGACAGACGTCTCAGATACGCGCTCGTCTGGGGCAAGTCGAGCAAGTTTAACCCGCAGCCGCAGAAGGTCGGCTTGACACACCTCGTGCAGGACGAGGACGTGGTCAGCATTTTCACAAAGTAGACGCAATGGCAACACTTCGAGACCATGCCACGGCCTTCCGAGTGAGGGGGTGCGGTGATGCCGCCGCGTCGCCCTGCGCAGCCATCGTTTGATGCTAGACGAGGGAGGTACCCCAGGTGCATGTACTTTGATCCAGAGCCACTGGCGCACCATATTGCCAACTAGAATTCATTGTGGGGTTCTGTATAATGTACATGCAAGAGGATAAACAACATTCCAGACGCCAGCGTCACGTCAACACGTTACGTCGCGTCATACACATTCCGAGTGGTGGTCACGCCTTTTCTTGAGCTCCCACGCTGGACGCTGGGAGCAAAACATTGAGAGCCTTAGAGTTGGAGTCCAAGTTGACTCCTGATCTCGTCGACACGGCTCTCAACCTCTGCGAACCACTCGAGTGCGCGTGCAGCCTGGCGTGCAGTCTCCTCACTCTGGCGGACAATCTCGCCGCGCGCGTCGAGGGCGGAACGGAAGCGTTCGCGGAGATCCCATGCCGCGAGACGCATGACCTTGCGGACTTCGCGACCGATACGTTGGGCCTCAGCCTCGTAGAATGGCGTCTCAGACTCGTCGTCCTCCTTGCCTGATGTGATGAGGAGGTTGGAGCGGATGTGGCGACCGACGTTGCGCGGGATGGAGCGGGGAAGCTCGTAGATGACGTATGCGATGGCGCCCGCGGCAATAACGCCGATGGCAGGACCGGCCCACTTGCGCACAACTGGGTTGGAGGCAAGGTCCGAGAGGTGTACTGCGCTCTCGAAGATGGTGCGCAGCGCCATGGTCTTGCCGCCTGCCATAGAGAAGGCACCAAGCGCGATCGACGCCGCACCAATACCCGAGACCTCGGTTGACACTGGGATGAGGTCGCGGATCGTCGACGACTTGGCCGACTCGGCAGCTGGAACAGACGAGGAGAGGAAGAGGTGGTGCTGCAGGTCGAACAGGTCCGAGACACGGACATCGGAGAGCATCGAGTTCGTCAGGCCGAGGCCAACGTACTGCAGGCCCGAACTGCGGCGGCCCTTCTTGGTCGCAGCATAGTTGAAGAACATGGCGTTCGAGTTGAAGACACGCTTCGACCTCTCGACATCGGCAGGGAGAAGCTTGTCACCAAGGTCGGTAACGTTCTTGACTGCGTCGCCGGTGAGGCTACGAGTGTTGTTCTCGGCCTCGCGGACAGCCATGTCAAGGGACATGAGGAGCGCACGACGAACCTCGCGCGCATAGTCCCAAGCACCCAGGACGCCGGGGTAGATGGGCATCTCCATGCCGTCGCAGAGTTCGCCCCGACCGACGCGGTCGAGGGCAGCGCGGAGCGACTGCTGAGACTTGGCGATGGACGAGCTGGTGACCGACTCCTCCTCGCCAACGAGCGTGTTCTCGAGGCTGTCCTTGCCGCGCTTCATGCGGTCAAGTTCGGGCTTGACGCGTTCGACCTCCTTGAGTGCGGCGTCGCGCTCCTGCGATGCGACAACAGAGTTGGCGGCGCTGAGCAGCTCGACATCGGCAAGTAAGTGCGTCACGTAGTTCTGAGCCGGGCCGAGCTTGGACTTGGCGCGGTTGACAAGAACAAACGAGCGGAGCGACTGTTCAAGGAAAGCGAAAGTCGCGTCCATCTCGTCGCCTTCGGCGTCGTCGGCGTAACCATAAGCGACCTTGGCCGAGTCGACAAAGTGGACGAGGTCCTTGGCGTCTTCGTACGTCTCTGGGCTCAGGTTCTTGATCTGGTCCATGACCGCCCTGCGGCAGCGCTCCTTGTCCCTGATCTGGTCGAAGCGGTTGACGATAATGAAGAGGTGGGCCTTCTCGTGGCCAGCCTGCCAGATAAACTCCTTGGCGGACAGAGTAAAGTGGTTGGCAGCCGAGACAACAAAGACAACCACGTCAATCTCCTCCTGGCGCGCAAAGTTGGCCGTGGTCTTGATCGAGTCGCGGTTGAGACCCGGCGCATCGATGAGAGAAATGTCGACGATGCCATTGTGGAGAATGGACGGGTCGAGAGACTCGGTGTTCTCGCGCAGGAAACAACGGAGAGGCGGAGCGGCCGGGTCGTTGTCCATGTCTGTGGCAAGGTGCTCCAATTCAGAGATAGGGGCAACCTTGTACGTCGAGGGGTCCGCCGGGTTGTATTGGGCCGCGTCGTCAAAGACATGAATCTCCTCCTTGTTGTTGTTCTCGGTCGCGCTGACGACCTCCACAAAGCGCGTCGTCAATGGCTGCTGGTCGGTCGGCATGACCTCGCAGCGGCGCAGAAGAGCATTGACAAAGGTGGACTTGCCGGCATTCAGGTCACCAGTGACAAGAACACGCGAGTGTGCGTCGTGAATACGCGCATGGAGAAGGTTGAGGTGTGACAGAGCCGCAGTCAGACGAGTGTCAAGAAGGGCCGAAATGGACGAGCGCTCAAGCTGCGAGATGAGGGTCTTGGCGTAACGCGTCGCGCCAAGGTTGAGATCCAGGTTGAGGATCGAAAAGTCCTCTGTGGCCGTAGTTGATGCCCGGGCAATCGACTCCGGCTCCTCCGAAAGAGGGCTGAGCTGCACCTCATTCCCGGAAGACGTCGGAGCCGCAGTCGCCTCGTCGAAGGTTGACACTGAGCGCTTAAGCTGCCGGCGCGCATTTGGCCGCGACGAGACAACTACATCCGTCGAGGACGATGGCTCATCCGCAAAGCTAAGGGTTCGGCGGTCGAGACCTGGGCGGACTGGTTAATCAGTAATGTCCTCGTTTCTCTGGTGGTTTCGACGCACCTGGCTTGCCTGCAGGAGCCGACGAGAAGTGGGGGTACCGAATCTTCCACTGGTCATTGTTGAAGTTCTTCAAGTCGGCAACGAGGTACTTTGTGGCATCGACAGCCTTCGAGAGCCTGGGAACAAGAGTCAGCCGAAGGTAGTTGGGAGGTGAAATGAAAACGCACTTGAGTTGCTTTTCCTCATAGTCACGAAGGGCAGCGTTGCCCGCAATGCGAGCCTGGATGGACGCAGGCTGGCGGCCAAGGTGAGACTCCTTCACTACGGGTGACCCGTGTGGTGAACTCTGGTACGGCTGCATGGCGCGCGTGGTAAAACGCCAGGTGGCGAGAAAATGAAAGTTGAAGAGGAATCAAGGGTGGGGGAAAATGGGACGCGAAAGAAGGAAAAATGTGTGGGCGTAGCCGGACTGAGCCCTTTGTGACAGGGTACAGTGACGAAGAGTCGGAGCGACGATGTGTGTGGGAGGTGGGGAGGGGGTTGGTGTTGGTGAAGATTGAATGAACGACGAGGACGATGTTAGAGGCGACGACGGTGGTTGGTTACGACCGTGTGGTATGCACGCGGGGTGGGGGTGGGTCGACCGAGCAAAGGAAAGGCAAGGCACGGGTGCCGGCTGCCCGCCCGCACAGACACGACGCAAGGTTTCGTTTTGCAGTGCCCCGAATCACCCGCGGCCGTCCTTTTGCCTCTTACTCCCTTTTCTGCCCGCGCGGGCGCCCGGCGCCAGGCGCCACACCCAAAGGCAAAGAGGTCAGCGGAAGTAAAAATGAAATTGCCCACCCAACAATGGGGTCCTCCCACGACAGCTCCACAACCAGCCTTTACAACAATTTACGTAACTAAATGAGCTCGGTAATAGGCATTAAGGGCAAGTGGCACTTCTGAAATCAATTCCCACGTGGTATCGCGACTGTCTTTCGTTGCCTGCCGTCCAGGCTATGACACATGACACAACAACAGGCAGGCAAACATTGCTGGTCGCGCTTCGTTCACTTCATCTCATCAATCTCGACAACACGACCACCATGGCCGCCCTCTTAGGCACTCCCGACCGGGTGCTCAAACGGGTGCAGCAGCTAGAGGACATGGAGCTACCGTCCTTGCCTAGCTTCCACCCCGACTTCGACGACGACACTGACCGCTCCATCACATACGACAAGACGTACGGCACTGTTGACTCCCATCGCTCGGTCGACTCTATCCACCCTAACACTGCAGATGTATGTCGCGCCTCTCTGGATTCGAATCTGACACAGCGCAGGACCTCTCCACTCCCCATGTCGGCCGCACCCATGTCACCCCCCGCCTTCGCCCTCCTTCATTGCCCGCTTCCCCTGACGGTGGCTTTTCGACTGTCCTCTCGGCACCCTCGTCGCGTATTCCCAGTCTGAGCCAGAGCGATGTCTCAGTGACGGATATCGAGGCGACTACCCCCGAGGGACCTGGGGCGCGTGTCCTCGACAAGTCCATCGCCTTCTCCGACTACGGTCATCCAACTGCAGACTATGCGCAGTCCACAGAGTATGGTCAAGCAACCACCACATACGACCACCCTACTGAGGGCGCCACCTACGACAATCAGACCGATGACACTGTGATGGGTCGTGGCGCGGATGATGATCACACTACCCAGTCACCGCTGAAATCGACGCCCATGTCTAGCAAGACGATTACGCCGGGGCCCATGCGGTATATGGATGTGCCCTCGACAGCCGCTCGGGCAGCCGCCACCCCCCTCGGCAATGGCGGAGTCAATGCTCTCCGCGACGTTACTCCTGTGTTCCGCAACCGGGTTCCTTTGACACCTTCACACGCCTACTCGCCCTCCACCGACTACGGCAAGACACCACGCGCCACCCTTGACGACGCGGAGCGGCGCAAGCGGGATGCTCTCTCCTTCCTGGCGTCCTCTTCTTTGCCATCCCGTTTCCAGAAACGTGGAACTCCCCACCCTTTGCGGCGTGCGTCGTTTGCGCCTGAGACGGACTCGGTTACCGAGGAGGGCGCCTCCACAGCAGGTAGCATTCTCGATGACGCCGGGTCAGCCAACGAGTCCTTCATCTCCATTGCCTCTTCCCAGGACCTGACCATCGATCGCCGCGGATCACGAGCATTCCACAAGCGTGGCAACACGTCGGTTCCAGACATGTTGCTCGGCACGTCTTCGCCTGGCGCCATCCTTGGTCTCGACAGCCGTCCGGATGCTAACAAGATCCACAAGCACTTCAACAACTTGAACAAGCAGCTGATGGAGAGCAACGAGCAAATTGCTCGCGAGTCCGACGCGTGGAGGGACGAGTGTGCTCGGCTCGTCGGTCTTCTACGCGAGGTTGGTGTCGAGCTTGATGACGATGGCCAAGTTGTTGGAGATCTGCCACGAACCCAACGCAAGGACGACAGCCTGGAGCTTCCCACAGTCGACGACTCGATGTCGTTTGGGCGCCCTTCTTCGCGTACATCGCACGCAGAGAAGGACAAAATCATCTCCGACCTTCGCGAGCAGCTCCAGTCTGCTAACGAGGTGATCGAAAAGGTCAACATTGCGCTGGAGGACTCGGAGAAGGCCCATGCAGCGACAAAGATCAACTTCGGGGAGCAGACCCAGGAACATGCCCGCCAGTTTGGAGAGATTTGCGCCGAGCTCCAGGAGCAGGTGAAGACCCTTGAGTCCAACCTGGAAGCCAAGGAAGACGAAGTGGCACAACTCCGCTCCCAGAACTCTTCCGAGTCACCACCACGCGGTCACCAGGTGGGCAGCAACGAGTTGAACGATCAGATTGACACATTGAATGACGAGCTCGGCCACGTTCGTGAAGACCTGCGCGTCACTACGGACAAAATGAAGGCCACGGAGTCTCGGCTCGCCGAGGCACAGCGGGCGTTGCACGACTGCCAGGAGCGCCTGGACGAGTCCGACAGGCACTCGTCTGACCTTGAGAAGCGCCTCCAAGAAGCCGACAATGTGGCAGACGAAGCAGCTCGCAAGATTCGAACGCTCGAGAACCTCGTCAACACAACGGAGTCTGCAAAGGATTCGGCCCAGGACGAGGTCGAGGCACTGGCGGTTCGTGTGCCAGAGCTGGAACTCAAAATTGTGGCCAAAGACGACGAGATTCAGCGCCAGCAACAAGCAATCACCGAGCTCGAGGACGCGGCCAAACATGAGCGTGAACTCAAGGAGCATCTCGATCGGCGCCTCCACGACATCGAAGACGAGCTTGAGGATGTGCGTGCCATGCTTGGGGAGAAGGAAGCGGCTGTTGCTTCACTGCAGACGAAGCTTGAGATCATCGAGCTGGAGAAGGAGACCCCCAATGATCGCTCCTATCGATCGGTAGGAAGCAACAGCGTCGTTGTTGCCCTCGAGGACAAGTTGGACGACGCCTACCGTGAGCTTGGACAACTCCGTACAGAGATCCAGAATTGGCAGACAGCCAACGAAAACTGCGAGATCCGTATCAAGGTGTTGGAGACTGAGAAGGCGGCTCTCCAGGAGCGCCTAGCAGTCCACCAGCTCTCCAGCCCCCCGAAGGCGTGGAACAACTCGACGCGCGCCGGCACACCGCTTGCACACAAGGCGATCACGTCGCTGAGGACACCACTTACCCCAGGCCCACTGAAGGACGTAAGTACCTGCTTACGCTCCCCGGTTGTCGCTGACCCCAAAGCTCTCGTGGCTCCACAGCACTGTCGGCGATCTCAACGAGTCTCACTGGCGCGCCCGCATTGACCAGTTGCAAGGGGAAATCGATGTCGCCAACTCAAACCTGGATCGCAACTTTGTTCGGCTAGAGGAGGCTGGTCTCGGAGCAGTCGACCTTGCCAAGAAGCTGGCGATGGCCAAGGATCGTATTGCAGAGCTCGAGGAGGAGCTGAACCGACTGGCACGTGAGAACAAGAAGTCTCTCGCATCTCTCAATGTGGACCGGACGAAGTAAGTTTTACCCGAAACAGGTTGTGGAGTTAAGAGCTCACAAACTCAGGAATGAACGGCTCGAGAATGCCCTGGACGCTGTTCACGAGCAGCTCTCGTCTCTCAAGACGAACATGCGTGAGGAGCGCGAGCGCCTCAGCGACGACAACCGCCGTCTGCGTGTGCAGCTTGCCGACCTTCAGACCAATGCAGACGACGAAGTTGAGTCCCTGGGTTTAGAGCTCGTGCGCATCCAGCGTGATACCGAGGACAAGCTGGCCGAGAACGAGCAGAGGTTGAAGGAGATGCAGGACGACAAGGACAAGGTTGAATCTGTGAGTCATTTTGTACGTAGCCACATCTGACCTCAGAAACTGCGGGCGAGTCGAACGACCATCGAGCGCCTCGAATCGGAGATAAAAAGACTTCAGAAGTCGGCTGGGAGCGCTTCGGCTCAGAACGGCCGCCTCCGTGACCAGTCGGAAGCACTTTCTCGGCAGCAGGAGACTATCGAGGCGCTGGAGAACACTCTGCGCGACGCGCAGAAGACCTCGGAAGCTCTTCGCCAGACTCTCCGTCAGCGTGCCAACGATCTGGATGAGGCGAATCGCGAGCTCGATCAACTCAAGGCCGAGCGGGCGCGAGTCACCAAGGAGCTTGTGGCCTTTGGCGACGACCTTGGAGTCCAGAGGAGGGAGTGCGGCAAATTTGGTGCCGAGCTCGATGCACTCCGTCGGGAGCAGGCAGACGGCAAAGCCGCACACTCGAAGAGCCTGGCACGGCTGGAGGACGACTTGCAGTGGACGCGCGAACGCCTGGAGACGGCAACCCGTGAGGCTGAGGAGGCCCAGCGCATGCATGCAGAGCTGGACTCGCAGATGGATGCCTGTATGAAGTCGCAATCGTGAGTATCGGTGAAGCTGGGTATTCTGACAATTTCAGCCGCTCTGTCCAAGAGCAGCGCCAGAAGGTCAAATATCTCGCTGCTCAGATCAAGTATCTCAAGGCCAAGTATGCTCGCGAGAACACGTTCCGCAATGCGCTAGTACTCCAAAAGAAGTACCTCCTCACTGTCGTTGGTGGGATGAGCCAGACGTAAGCTTTCCGGTGATTCAGGAGGAGACTACTGACTCCGCAGCGAGCAAGAGACATTGCGCGAGCTTGCCAAGATGGGTTACCCGATCCGGGCGCCGCCTCATCCCAGGCTGTCGCTGAAATCCGTTGCGATGGCTGTACTTGCAACGATACGCGCCAGGTACGTCATATTAATAATCTCGCGTAGCTAGAACTAACGCTTCAGGAACAAGGCTGCAAAGTGGGCGGAGACGAAGGAGGCGAAGGAGATTGGTACCGCGCGCAAGAGTGTGGCGCGCGGTTGATGTGTCACTGTGTCATGAGAAACATGCTTGTAGTCATTCTGCTATGGAACCGTTGTCAATGTCCTGCAGCGTGAACAGACGATTTGAGGCGCATCACCGACGCACCAGAGGAGCAGGCAGGACAGCTATCTCGCCGGCAGCTCAACCAGACAAAGGCAAAGAGCAAAAAGGGATAGTGCTGAATCCTCTCTAAGCCGTCTGTCGTGGTTCACTGCGCTTATGCAAGCAGTAAGAGGCGTCAAATGCGCCAAGCACGCTCTTAGGCTCGTCGAAGATTCGAACACGACAACCTGTCCCTCTAGTCAGAGTGGCGTCATCAGAGCGTTTAAACTCCTAGACCATCGTGACTTGGTTGGGAATATCAGATTCAACATAACCATGAGGCAGGCTGAAAGCAGAAGCTGGGATGATCGAAGGGTTCGAGTCCAACTCGACGCCTTCAGAGTGGGCAATAATGCTGATGTCCTGAGCTCGGTTCTCGTAATCAGGCAATGCAATTAGGCAAAGTGAAGCAAATTCCGTATACCCCAGAGCGCGCCCTGTCCTTGTGCTGGCTGGCCTCTGCGTGTTGGTGAGCGTGTTGCATGGTGGGCAGGCTGCAGGTGCTGGCTGCTGGCGGCATGAGGGGGTCCACGGAGATTGGAGAATGTCCGTGCCAATGTCGGGTGTGGGCGCGCGCTTCGATGTCATCACAACCATGGCGTCAGTCCGACTCGTCCTTTGTCTCCACACTACAACTATACACTTGCATCCACCCATCCGACGGCACCACCATGACTTCCGTGCCCTCAACGGGCGGTGGCAAGCCCTACGCTCCGAGCGCGTACGACCTCTTCCCGCAGTCCGAAGTCACTGCGTGGCTCGACAGCCTGCAGATCAAGATTGAGCGCGGGCTGGCGAACCACACCGATGAGCTGCCGTCACGTTCACCGTCGCCGCTGCGCGCGGCTACGCCCGAGTTTGACGAGGACCATCGGCACGACCATGCCCATGTCTCTGGGATAGCACCCGATGGCGATGCGAACTCTGCAGAGGAAGAATCCGAGAGCGCCGCCAGTCTATTTGGTTCAGACGGCAGAGAGGGATCCAATGTCGCCGACAACGACCTCGTAAATGGGCGCGGCGAGAAGGGTACGTACAATTCTGGCACTTGCGCTTGTCATAGTCCTCACAGTGAGGTGAAGCTGACACAGCAGACGTTGGCCATTCGCCATCAGCTGAGTCGGTGGGCAGCGCCCCAAGACGACCGCCCCATGGCGATGACGGGATGTGGGACGCGCCCGTGTCTGACGGTGAATATCGGCACCCAGCTCGCGCCAGCGAGGTCGTCGACGATGAGGAATACGACGAAGAGTACGATGAAGAATACGGCGACGAATACGACGAGGGAGATGAGGAGGGATACGAAGAGGGGGAAGAAGGGCAGTTTGCAGAGGAGGAGGATGTCGTCGACATTCGATACGACGAGGAAGAAGAAGAAGAGGAGGAGGAGGGGGAGGAAGAGGAAGTGGCCTACGCGGACGGGGAGGACGAAGAGCACTATGCGGACGAAGAAGAAGGACCCTACGCGGACGAGGACGCGGATGGCGACGAGGCCGAAGGTTGGAGCGACGGTGCGTACGACGAGGACGATGTGGAGCCTCGACCTCGCGACTCGGAAGCGGTGGACGAGTTACAAGACGACTACGACAGCCGAGATGAACGGCACGATCGGTCACCGTCCGAAACTGCTCACGCCGGTCCTTCAACTTCGACCCAACCTCTCTTCTTACCCCACTCCCCGACGCCCGAGTACGCTGCCGATGAAAGACGTGGATCGATGGAATCCCCGATCGTCCTCAGCGACAGCGATGACGACCACGACGAGAGGGGTTCGTTTGACGAAGAGGGCTCGTATGACGACGAGGACGATGACAGGAGCGAGCGCAGTCGCGACGAACAGAGTGAAAGCGACCGCGACGAACTCGAGGACGAGTCCCGATCGCCCTCTCCTGTACGTGTGGCACCCGCCCCCGAGCGCACGTCAACCACGCCCGCCACACCGGCCTCTGGTCCTAGGAGGGATACCGAGGTAATCGACCTTGTCGACGACGATGATGATGATGATGAAGAGGATGAGGAGGAAGAGGAAGAGGAAGAAGAAGAGGAAGAGGAGGAGCTGGAAGACGATGGCACCCCGGATCACGATGAGGTTCAAAGGGTGTCTATCTACCCTCCCCTGCCCTCCGCCATCCCAGGGCCTTCGGATGCGTGGGCACCACCTCCCCACGAAGCTGGGGACGAAGCACGGTCGCCGACACCTCCCCCAGTCTGGGGCAACCAGTACTTCGCAGGTGACATGCCGTTGCCTGGCGTCGCCCCGGGCCCCTCTGCGTGGGGCGTCCCGAGCCTCGGAGACGTTCAGTCGGCTCTGAGCCACATGTCAGAGATGCCCGGGGTCCCTATTCCACAGTTTGACGAGGACGGCCTCATTGTCCAAGACATGGACATTGACCCAGCACTGCGCGACCTCTCTGGGGTGCATGGGCAGCCCGATCCGTCCCTCTCCTTCGCCTCAGCCACCCCGGGAACAGCATTCGACCACGTGTCACCAATTGGAACGCAGTTAAACCCCGCCGACGCTGCCCACTACACGTCTCAACCCCAAGGCTTCTCTCATGTCACCAGCGCCTCCTCGTTCGCCGCCGCGTTTGACTCTGCTACTCAGCAGGGCTACGTCCACCAACAGGAATACCACATGTCGGCCGGTCCATCAGGGACATACATGGACGAGCACACGCAGATGGTCGAGATTGCAGGGGACCATGGCCTGAACCTCGTTTCCTCGGCAGCCATGGACGCGCTGCTCGCACAGCAAGCCGCAGCCATAGGAGCCATCGGCGGCCTTGAGCTGCCGGCTCTTCCTCCGCAGCATGCCGAGGTTGCCCAAGGCGACGAGTTGCACGAGACCGCCACTGCAGAACCATCGTCAGCCTCGTACCCCGCTCCCGAACTCGTCGTGGAACCCGACATGGCCGTATCCCATCCCAGCGACCATCACCCAGAGCCTTCACACGACGCCGCTAAAGGCGCGGCCTCCGTCGCAGTTGACGATGCAACCATGAGGGCCGAAATATTGACTCCATCCCATGCCCCCTCATCAGCTGCCGAAACACCCGAGCTGAAGATCTTCTCAGGTGAAGGTAAGCTCGTTTCCACCACCGTTGATTCTGACACTCAGGGGACGACGAGGACGACTCTGAACCTGCCAAGCCTACGGAGGACGTCCACGTGGAGGAAATCGAGAGTGTCGAAGCACCCGAATCCGCGGACGATCAGGCCGCTGGGGTCCACGGGCAAGCGCACGATGCCATATCTGTGGACGAAGTCCAGCAGCCAGAGGGCGATGAAGTCGGACAGTTCGAAGACGTCGACATCGAACAGCCGGAAGGCGACAACGCTAAGCAGCCAGAAGTCACGGAGGACGACGAAAGGCTGGACAACCTTGCCACTGAGGTGGATGATGACGTTGATGAGCTCAACGTCATCGACCAGCCCGACTCTGAAGCCGACGGCCCGACCCAGCGCGAAGCGGAGTCACCACCACGAGCCGACGACGACAACACCGAATCCAACGCTGTCGTCGACGACCACCCAAGCGAGTCACCAGAACTCGAGGAACCTCGTTCTATCAGCGAAGAGCCAGAAGTTATCGAGATTGACGACGGTGAATCGGACGACGAGGTTGCCGACAAGTCGGACGATCAGCACTCTGAAGCTCGAGACTCCGAGGACGAAGACGCCTCCGCTGCGTCTGACAGCGAGTCTGACGTGGACGAGATTGATGAGTCCCGTGTCCCCAGCGAGAAGCCGCAACCTGCCGAAACCGAGCCACAGCCTGCTGAGCCCAGCGATGTACCGGAGGTTCTCGAAAACTCAGAGGCGGTGTCGTTGTCGGATGCTCGCGAACATCGCGCCCCCGCACCACCGGACGAGCCGATCGAGGTAGATGAGCTGGAGTCTGATGATGATGACAAAGAGGCCATCGACGAGGCTTCCCAAGCGGACACTCAACCTACCGATGTGGTGGCGGATGACGTTGACGAAGCGGCCGCCCACCCCACTTCTGAACCCGCCAAGTCTCACGTCGACGACGGTGCAAAGTCCCGCTATGCCGCACGAGTCGAGGATGAGCCTGAACCCGAGCCCGACGCAGACGAACTCGACGACACCCGACCGCCGAGCAGAGCCCACAGCATCACCGTCGAGAGCGTCGCCGAGAGCGCCCAGCACGACGTCGACGACGGCGCCCATATGGGTAGCAGAGCCCAGAGCATCGCTGTGGAAAGCGTTGCCGAGAGCGCCCGACACGACGTTGAGGAGCCCACCGTCGTTGAGATTCCAGATGACATTGCCGAAGCCGAGGATGCGAACGGCATGGGTGATGCCGACACCTTAGTCGTCGAGGCTGTCGACGACGAAGGGAATCCGGAGGTGGAGGTAGTCTCCGTCGGATCTGAGGGTAGCGACTTGGGGCACCCCGACGGCCCCGAGCTCAAGGTGTCCGAGGAGCCAGAGGAAGCGGAGGAAGCTGAGGAAATTGCAGAGCCCGAAGAAGCTGAGGAGATTGCAGGACCGATGGTACCCGAGGAGGCTGCGATCCCCGAGGAACCGGTGCTGGAGGAGCCCTCCTCAGCCCAAGCAGATGAGCCAGCAGCGGGCGTCGTTGACAGCTCGACCCCTCACCAACGTGCACCCACGCCAGACGTCGTCGAGTTGGACAATGCACCACAGCCTTCCGACCAGCCAACATCTGTGCACGATTCGGACAAAGAGGATGATGAGCAACCCAACACGGATGTCGAAGATGTGGACCTGCACAAGGACGCGAGCGACGACGGCGATGAGATCGAGGTGGACGACCAGCAAGATGCTGCTACAAGCGCGGCTGGGGTTGATGATGAGGACAACAAACCCGAAGCCGAGGACCCTCCTGCCGTTAAAATAACTCCAGCTGAGCCTTCGCCCGCGGCGCCTTCATCACCCGCGGAGCCAACGCCGGCAGAGCCCCCATCGCCTGCTGCATCCATTCCAGCCGAGACCCCGTCACCCGCTGAGAGTCACATGAGTCTCCCTCTGCGCCACCACCACGGCCTCCGTGCTCCGGCGCCAGAGCCAGAGCCAACACCAGAGCCAGAACTGGAAGCCGAAGGTTCGCAGGCTGAGCCGTCCGGTTCTCAACCTCGAACCCGTCGACGTACCCGCTCGCGCGCCTCTACCATTACGTCGCGCCCCACTACCCGATCCCAATGTCACTTCAACAAGCTGAAACTGCGGTCTGGCGAACGCGAGGCAACCATCTTGGTTCCCATGTGCACCCTTACCAACCACGATGCGCTGAAGGAGGAGGGTGCCGAGAACCTTGGTCCGATTACGACGGCCGAGGAATCTCTGGCGAAACAGCACAGAGGTCTGCGCGACCAGCTCCACCCAGAGCTATCGACGCAGCTCACGCGCATTGTCGGCATATCCATCATCGACGAGGGACACTACTACCTTCTGTCCTGGAACGAGGGTGCGATTGATGTACCCCGCAACGCACGGCGCCTGTCGATGCGTTCGTCGATATTCAAGACGCCAGACCCGGACGCGATGCGTGATCTCACGCCAAAATCGCCTGGCAGCCCAGCGACGGCGACGCCCGGTCGTGCGACTGGTGGTTCACGCGGACACAAGCGTACAGCCTCTGCTGCCAGTGGTGTGGCAGACCCTCCGTCACCCGCCAAGCGGTTAGTCACATTCGAGGACTCGGAGCCAGGACCCTCTCGTCGAGCAAACCTGAGGTCTATGGGCCCGCCTACCACGTTGTCCCCCGCGGCTGCGATACGTTCGCCTGAGAAATCGACGCCTGCCAAGCTCTCGCCAGAGAAGGCCTCGCCGGAGAAGCCTTCGCCCCGTGTCACACGCAGCATGGACAAGGACAACGCCACGTATCGCCCTGCAGTGGACGGAGAGTCGGACGACGAGGACCACCATGACGAGGGTTCTGTCAAGTCTGCGAAATCGCCCAGGGCGTCACGCAAAGGCAAAGCCGTTCAGAACAAGACCGACGAGGCCGCAGAGGACGAGCCCGGGAACGGCGAGCCACACACGTCCCCAGCCATGGGCACGCGGCTGCGAAAGCGCAAAATGGACGCCGAGGAGGAGGAGGCGAATGACGCCGGGCGCGGCAAGAGGCGTGCAACGGGGGCGTCATCCGAGCGAGAGACGACAGGCACTCCTGACACTGCCTCACCGAGCCCTGCAGTGCGGACGCGCAGCTTCCTGGGCCTGAGCAAATTGTGGCCATTCGGGCGCGGCTCCAACTCGGGTGGGGGCTCGTCATAGAATACTCGACTACACAATGTCCCTTTGTCCCATGTACCAATGCAATGTGGATTATGTACAGAATACAATGCACGTCATCAATGTCTCATGCGAGGAGTGTGACAATGTCGTCGCGCGCAGATACGGTTGCAATGTCGAGCGCGGTCTGGTCGTCGGGATCCTGGGGTCAGTGTGGTTGCCATGATGGACGTACCAAGATGGACTTGTCCGCTCCGATGGAAAGAAGGTAAGAGACGGCGTCGGCGTGGCCCCGGTCCGCCGCGAGATGTAGTGGAGTGAATCCCTGGTGTGAGCCGGTACTAGAGCAGGCCTCGTCGACCGGTCCTGGGACACGTCTGTTTGTGTCCAGAGTCGGTAAGGAATCACTCACAAACTCGTCCTTCCCATCAACCATCCCCCGCTTCCCGTCCAACAGCGCCCGTAACGCGCCCATATCCCCCGCCGCCGCCGCATCATGCACGGGGCTCGCCTCGCCCCCCTCGTCGTCCTCGGCAACCAGCATGCTCACGCTGGGCCCAAACCCCCCTCCTCCTCCACCACGCTTCTTCACCCCCTCCCCCTCGCCCTCCTCCCCCACTTCCTCGCCCTCCTTCCACCCGACACTCCGCGCAATCTCCACATAGCGCGCGCGCGCATCGTCCCCCCTGTCCGCGTACTCTCCCGCGATGCGCGCCCAGGAGTCGTACTTTGCCCGTCCTTCAAAGGAGAAGATGCCCGGTCGTGCGCCCGTGCTTTTGCGTCAGTGCGGGTTCGGAGGGGAGACGGTGATAAAAGGGGAGAGGTGGGGGGTTCTCACGGGCCAGAGGACGAGTTGATGAATTTGAACAGGCCATACAGCTGTTTGTTAGAAACATTTCCTTGAACTGGTATGAAGTGGGGTGCAGGGCACCGGACGGCCCAACGTACCTCCAACTTTGTGTCGTTGGGGAGGCGGCCGGCCGCAGTCGACGACGAGAGCCAGGTGCACGCCGCCTCGAAATGGTCTTGACTTTCAGACATGAGGTGATGGTTGTCAGAAAAGGAGGAGGGAGTGTATGTCGTCGACTGCATTGATTTTGTCGCTGTGGGCTTTGCTCGTCGCCCTCGATGGCCATCATTACCCGTATCGCCTCCACCCATGGCGCACAGCGGATAAACTGTGCGGAACCAAATACCACGTGTTGTGACGAGTGACGAGTGACGCGCAATGACCACACCACCCAGGCTGCAGGCTGCCCTCCACCCGTCGACCACACTGGCGCACTCTGTTGCTCTTGCACCTCGACTTCCTTGACCCTCTATTATCTCTCGCTTTCTTCCCTCTCCCCTCTCCTCACGTCCTCTTCTCCATTTCCGGCGAGAAAATGGAGTCTGACGCTACCTCCTCGGTCGTCGCCCCCGCCGCGGCGGCATCGGGCCTCACCATCAACCTGTGAGTTGCTTGTCCGAGTTCGTCGGCCTAAACTCGTGTTAACCCCAGTCACCCGCTCGCTATCCTCAACATCTCTGATCACTATACCCGCGCCAAGCTTACTGGAAGTGCGGGAACCAAGTGTGAGTCATGGCCTGCGCTGTCACGTTGCCTTGCAGCTCTTTCGCAGGCAGCGTTCCTCCTCTCCTCAAGCTCAAGCTGATGCTGACGACAGTATTTGGTGCGCTCCTCGGAACGCAGGTCGGGCGCGACGTGTCGATCGTCAACTCGTTTGAGCTCATCTATGCCCCCGGAGATGGCAACAATGTCGACACAGAGTTCTTCGCCACCCGCAGCGAGCAGTGTACGTGCTGTCGGGGCGCTCGAACAGCACTAACAGGCAGTCAACCAGGTGTTCCCGACCCAGTCGGTCGTGGGGTGGTACACGGTCGGCGCCGAGCCAACGTCCCAGGACGTCGTGATGCATAGCCAGGTACGCTTACCTTACCCGCAAACGTGTCGCTGACGAGAGATTGCCGCTGCCAACGACGGCGCCACGACCGTATTCCTCCTCTTCAACCCCGACATCCCCGAAGGCGGCAAGCAGCTCCCGTTTACCGTGTACGAGTCTGTGCTCACCGAGGGCGCCGACAGCGACAAGGAAGGCGGCGGCGGCAAGTTTGCCCAGCTCGAATGCGGCGTCGAGACGGGCGAGGCCGAGCGCATTGCCGTCGACGGCGTCACAAAGGACGCGTCGGGAGACGGAGATCAGAGCGGCCGTGCGTGTCCTGCGCCTGCAGTCCCCATTGCAGCTTGTCCTATTTGTGCTGCTCCAAGCTGCTCACACATGCGGATGCTGACGCGCCACAGAGGTCTCGGCCCTGACGATGCAGCGTAACGCCATTGCCATGCTGTACGAGCGCGTCGTCGTCCTGGCCAAATACGTGTCGGCTGTGGTTGACGGTGGGTGATCCACACTGGTTGCACGCTAACCCAGCAGGCACCGCACCTGTAGACCACAATGTTCTTCGCCAGATTGCTGCACTCGTCGCGACCCTGCCGGTGATGGAGGCCGACGAGTTCAAGGCAGAGCTCGAGACGGTGCGTTTGCCGCTTCAACAAGCCAGAGAGCAGACGGCTAACCTCTACAGGAATACGACGACACTCAGCTGACAAACTACCTCACGACACTCCTCCAGCAGCTCGAGGCCCTTGCCGAGGTGCGTTGAAGCCAACGGCATTCGAGATGACTAGCTGACGCAGCAGTACTCTGACAAGCACTCTGCCCTCTACCCCGCCAGCGACGAGAACACTGGCACGGGGCGGGCCCACAAGGGCATTGGCCATGGTAGCAACGTCGGCTTCGGAGGTGGGGGGTTCCCGGGCTTTGGTCGTTTTGGTGGCGGGCGCCGCCGTCTACCGCGTGGATGAGGTGCATGATAGAGGGAGTGTGTGTATTCTATGTGTATGATACAGCATCGAGACTTGGTCGTAATCCCGGCTAGAAAGCCACCGCAACACGAAACGTCGGAAAGTCGAGATAGCCGTCCGCACTCCGCCTGTCTCTGCCTGCTGGGGCCCGGTCAGATATATCTGGATTGGCTGCTCGGCGCCCGGTTGGCTGGGAAACGAGCAACAAGCGTACGACATGGGAGGATGAGCGGCGAGTGCCGAATGGCATTTTCCCAAATGATGAACCAAGGTTGTGATCGTGTGCGCTGGAGGCAGCGTGTCGCGTGTCGCAGGGTCGGGGCCCGGCCCATTTCCCTTCCCCTCGCGTACTGTGATGACGCAACGGTGACGGCGAACCGAACCGGCAAGCTGCATGCATGCATGGGTGGGTGGCCTCGGTTTTCCATCTCTCCAATGGCCGGCATGACCGGGGATATGCATGTTGTTGTCCTCGCTGGCATCCGCATCCTCTGACCATTCATTCTTTTAAACAGCTTGGTCCATCACTGAGACACGCCACCGCCCACCATCGACACTGTCGCGCGCTGGGAACCCGTAGGATGCTTGTGAGAGGACACGGCGTACTATCCTGTCGCAGTATCAAGCCATCACTAGTGTGGCAAAGCCCATCTTTCTCGCGATCGTTTGTCACCGCTCGGTGGAGGTCGTCCGCTCCATCCACACCCGTATCCACGTTTAAAGGCACGGGTGCAACTCGAAGCGTTGGATACACACCATTCGGCTACTTTTCTCTTCTTCAGCACCAACACACGGCCGCTACCACCACAATGTCCACCAGCGACAAGGACGCGGCTAGCGATGACGGTGGAAACACGACTACAACGGTCACCACGATGCCGGCGCCGCCGCTCGACTCACGCTGGGTGCACGTCGGCGCCAAATACCTCGACCTCCCCATCGCGCCGATCACGGATGTCGACAAGGTCTTCCGGCCGTTCTCGGCAGACGAGAATGAGCGCATCGACAAGGCATGGGAGGCGCTCCCCCTCGAGCGGCGCAAGGAGATTGTCGCGCGCTGGGGCAAAGAAGACGGCGAGTGGAGCGAAAAGATCCGGCACATGGAGAAGAAGGAACGCGAGCGCGAGATGAAGGCAAAGGAAAAGGAGAGAAAGGAGCGCGAGAAGAGGGAGAAGAAGGAAAGGAACAAGCTCAAGGGCAAGACAGCAGCAGGCACAGAGTCTCCCGGGGACGCCGTCACGCCGCCCCTCGAGTCGGAGCCCGAGTTGGACAAGCCTATGGGCGACCTGTACCGCGCCGTCATTGAAAAGGCCCAGAGCGACCCCGAGCTTCTGGACGTTGTCAAGGGTGTGCCCGTCTCGCAGGTGAGCACAGAGGCTCTGAACAGCGGCTTGGATCGATTACTGGCACTGAACGCATGACTGACTTGCAGGACTCGCTGTTCGAGGTCAGCCTCGACACGCTCTCGGTCCACCCCGTCTTCTGGCCCCAGTCTGGTCCCCGCCTTGCTGTGCTCCGCGGCACATGGTTTATGGAGGAAGAGACGCGGCCGTGCACGTGGGACCTTGCGCAGGAGCTCGAGAAGGCGTACCAGTGAGTCTTGCCGTTTGCCTGGGATCTCGCTAACGCCGCAAGGGAAATCAAGCCGTGGGAGGTACGTCGATCTCTCGGTCGGGACTATGCTCACCCATAGCCGTCGTACCAGGAGGAACTCGCCAGGGCGGTTGCGGTGGGACAGGCTGCCGAGGAAAAGCTCAAACACATCCTGCCCAAACGCTACGGCACCGACATGGGTGTCATCTTCGAGGACGAGACCAAGTGTCGTATCGTTGCGTGAGTGGGCACATTTCGGGCCTGCACCGGTGTTCGTTTTATTGACAGCCAGGTCGGACGTGTTCAACTATGTCTCTCGCGCAGTGTGGACGTCGCTCGGCACCAAGCCCAGTGGCACGTACATCTACCGCGGGTACGCGAACGCGTCGGCCGCCCAGGAGACCTCGGGGGTGAATGCGAGCTCGGGAATGTCAACCCCACAGAAGAAAGCGCCGACTAGTGAGACAACGGCGGGAGAGGTGACTGATGAGGACACGGCAGGGAGTGCTGCAGAGAAGCAGAAGACGGAGGCTGCAAAAGCCGAGAGTAAGAAGATGTCCAAGTTTCCTTGGTCACGCGACAAGAGCAAGACGTCCAAGAGTGACCCAGTCAAGGATGAAGACGGCAGTAAGGCGGGTGACCCCTTTACCTTCGGCAGCGACAGCAAGACGGCCAAGGACGCCGCTGTCGAGGATACTTTAAAGAAAGTGACCAACCGCGTCAAGCGCGAGTTCGACGACAAGCGGCGGGCGTTGGAGGAGCAGAATGCGCCCGTCAAGCGTGCGCACAACGACGACCGGCCCTGCACCGACCTCATCCTCGTCGTCCACGGTATCGGGCAGCATCTCGCGGCGCAGTACGAGTCGTTCAACTTTATCTACGCCAGCAACCAGCTGCGGCAGATGATGCGCAAGCAGTCGCTCAACCCGGCGCTCTCGTCGATTATCCGCGACGGCCGCGCCCAGATCCTTCCGGTCCAGTGGCGTGCCAACCTAAACCTCGAAAACCAGAATATGGACGAGGACGCCGAAAAGGAGCGCGACAATGTCTACACCGTCGCCGACATTACCATTGGAAAGTCGATCCCGATTGTTCGCCAGATGACAAACTCGGTCCTCCTCGATATCCCCCTGTTCATGTCGCCTCACAGGGAGCAGATGATTAGCGCAGTCTGCCAGCAGGCCAACAGGCTCTACCGTCTCTGGGTAGCCAGGCATCCGGGCTTTGAAGAGTATGGCCGCGTCCACGTTGTGGGCCATTCTGTGAGTTATCGGTGTACTTTCTTGTTCTGAGGCTAACTCGTCCAGCTTGGATCGGCACTTGCAGCGCACATTCTCTCAAATCAGCCTACAATCGTTCCTCCAATTTCGCAGTTACCCAAGGCCGTCGTCCAGCAGACAACCGACCGCTTCCTGTTCAATACCCACAACCTCTTCCTCGCCGGCAGCCCCCTGGGCATCTTCCTCCAGATTGAGCAGGCGCATCTCATCGCCCGAGCAGGTCGTGCCAGGACCAAGAGTGAGTTCTGCCATGCTGTACATGCTAACACCAGGCTCTCCAGAAGACGAGGCGTTGCAGCGGTCTGGCAAGTTTGGCTGCATGGCTATCGACTCGTGCGTCTAGATTTGGACTGTGGACGACTGGCGCTGACGATACAGGCTTTACAATGTCTTCTACACGACCGACCCTGTTGCGTGAGTAAAACAAAGATGGGGGGAGGCCCAGCACTAACGTTCCGCAGCTATGCGCTCAACGCCACGGTTGACGTAAAGGTCGCAAAGGAGCGCCCGCCCTTACCCGTCCCGTCCATGACCACGTCCATGTTTTCTCTCCCCTCCATGCCACAGATGCCGTCCATGCCCGCGCTGCCCCCGCCGTCTGAAATATCAAAGTATATCCCGTCCGTCTTTGGCGGCACGAGCGACGCCAAGACTCGCGATCCCGAGTCACCGTTGGCGTCTGGCGAGGCAGACGAGGTGAGTCGCGTGTGTCCCGTCAGGGGAGTAAGCTAACACACGTCCAGATCGAGCTCGTGGGCAGCAGCGACCAACGTGTCGGCTCGCGTGGTGAGCGCCGCTTCGACGCACTCAACCCCCGCGGTTCTATCGACTACGCACTCGGGTCGTCGAGCGTCAACGACTACGTCGACATGATCACCGCACACGGAAACTACTGGAGCGACCCGAGCTTTGCTGCGTTCCTCCTCTCCGAGACGTTTGCGTCCGAGGAGGACATTAAACGCACGGGCGTGGGTATTGTCAAGGTGCCGCAGACCAAGACTGGCCCTGCGAGGATGGCGTGAGTGGAAATGAAGCGTGAGAGAGTGTGGGAGCGAGAGAGAGCGAACAGGGGAAAAGTTTATATGGATGAGGAGGAGTGAGTGCAAGTATGTGCAGGGAGAGTGAGAGTGCTGGTAGAAAACGTCTGTAGAACCGCCCATAGATCCGATATTTACTGCTTTATACGATTCCTCGCTCTGATGCTATTTACCATGTCGCCACTCGACAGCACACAGAAATCCCTGACGGTCGAGAAGAGTGCAACGTGCCAAGCCACTTCTGGCGCACCATTTCCACTAGCACAAGCGCACAAGCAAAGATACATGGCAAGATAACACGACATGCTACTGCCCATGATCATACCTCGCATCCACCCCCGTCGGCGTCGGAGGTAACTCGGCATCGTCGAGGCGTCCGCCGTGGTAAGTGACCATTTCGTCCCGCTGCATGAGGGCAAACCTGCCCGCGCTGTCGGGGTCGGGCCTGCCAAAGACGAGCGACGCGTCGTTGGCCGGCGCGCTTCCCACGTGCGTGTCGGTATACTCGTACCCCGAGCCCGGGCCGGCGACTTGGCCACTGCCGCTGGCGCTACCACCCCCGTAACCCGCGGGGGGAGGGGGGAAATCGTCGTCGGCGTCGCTATCATAGTCGTCGTCGACAAACTCAAATCCCGCATACGCCGCAGCCTGCGCGCGCCCGCTCCCGTCGCCGGCAAACGAAAACGTATTGTCCTCGGACCCGAAGGTGTCGTCGTCGCCGTCGTCAATGACCACCCCGCCGTCCGGGAGGGTCTGCATATCTGACCCGTACGACGTGTTGGCAAGCGAGCGGCGCGTGTATGGGTAGCGTGTACGTCCGGGCGTGAATGTCTCGTCTCGGTCGTCGGCGGGGACGACGGAGGGTGTGGTGCTCGCTGCGGAGGGGGGTGTGGGGTGCGTGTGGTCCGCAGGGGAGTCGGGAATGGCACCGAGTTCGCGCCCACTGCCCCCGCCTAGCCCACCTCCAGCGGGCCGCCCGGAGCCGACACCCCGCGTCCCGCCACTGCTCGCAATCTCGTCCTCGAACAAGAGCCGCCCGCCAGCATTCGAGGCAGGGAGGACAGAGTACCGCCGCAACCCCTCGGGGACGGCCATGGGGCTGGGGAAATTCTGCGTAATGTCGTCGAGCAGGTCCTTGACCTCGTTCTGCGGCTGGGCCTTGACGGGTGTCTTGCTCGCTGTCATCGCTGCCGCGCGTGGGGGGAGCGTAAAGTTCCTCGTGACGGGCGGGGACATGTGGAAGTCAAACTCTTCCATTCCATCGTCTTCGTCGAGGAGTAACATGCCCGGTTTCTTTGGGGGCCTGGTGCTCGCTTTCGCCTTGCCCTTGTCCCTCCCCTTGTCCTTGTCCTTATCTGTTGATGGGTGACCGAGGCCGAGAGTCGATCCCGTGGGACGACTGGCCACGTCGCGCGAGGCGGGGGCACGGTCAAATAAGGACGTAGGCTTGGCACCTCCGCCACGCACGCCTCTTGGGAACTTTTGGTTGAGCGGCGTCCCTTCGAGATCGATGAGCGCGAGCGATGCCGACGAGTAATTGGACTGGCGCGACTGGTGTGACTGGTGTGAATGCTGCGACCGGTGCGACTGGTGTGACTGGTGTGAATGCTGAGACTGGTGCGACGCTTCCTGTCGGGGCCAACTTGGGGCCGCTCGGGGCGTCGCGCCGTCTCCGTCAGTCGAGGCAGTCCTGTCTGCGGGATGATCAGAGTGGTCTGCGTAGCCGTAGCGAGATGGCGGCAATGCCGAGGACCCAAATGCTGACGCGTTCGAGGAATTCGTGCGGTCTCCAAATTGGCGCGTGTAGCGCTCCGTCTGCATCCCGCTCGGCATCTCGGGGACGGACGACGACGCGCCCGTCGTGTCAAAGATATTCGCGTCGCGTGGCGGTGGGGCACCGTATCCTCTGGGTAGGGACGGGGACGACATGGACATGTCTGGACTCTTATTGATGGACAGGCTTCCCAGCTGGCGTTCGACGCGATCGAACGGCGACCCCATCGTGTCCTCCCACGACTGGTCGTCGGGCGTGTGCGGATCCTGGCCCCGATGGTGGCGCTTCGACGCCGGTGTCGACGACACGCCCGCCTCGGGGTCAAATAAGATGCTCGGGTCCGTCTCGTCGCGCCGCAGCTCGAGAGTGTGGTCGTCATACTCGGTCTCGGGGACCACCGACGTCTCACGCATCGAGTGCTCGTACCCCGCCGCGCGCTCGTAAAATGCACGCCAGAACGACGCCGCCGCGCGCGTCGGCTCGGACGCGAGCGCAAACCGCTTGATCTCGGGGAGGATGCGCGACGTGACAATCTGGTGGAAGCGCGCAAAGTTGGCGTCAATCTCCTGCAGCGCCAGCGTGTTGAGCTGGTCGACCTGCTCGAGCTGCGACGAGATGGGGGCGTCCGGGTTGACGCCCTGGATCTGGAAGAAGGGCGGATGGAGGAGCGGGTTGGTCGGCGTGCCGGATCCCGGGGCGGCCATGGTGGGCAGCAAGGTGAGGGAGGTGGTCGGGGTCGCAAGTGACGAGCGAGATGTGATGGATAGATGCGAGGTACAGATACAAGTTTAAACCAGCGTTTGATATGGTAGAGCTTTGCCGTCATGCATTTGTTGTTGTCTTTCAGCGCGCGCCTCGCGCCAGCGTCAGCCCTGTGTGACCACGTGACCTCACCGCTTAAGTGGGCGAGTCAATTAAGGGCCGCCCTCATAAATGGGAGGGGGTTTAATAAGGAGTGGCGCAAGTGGCAAAGTTGGGCAGGGATCGGTATCTCTCCGGGTGTGTGTGTTTCAGGCACGGGGTATCACGCCCGCCCACGTGTATTTCCCCTGACAGAGGGGAGATGAGCCCTCGGCCGTGACCCGGATGGATGGATGGATCGACATTATCGAGGCAAGGCAGTAGCAGACAGACGCCATTGTTGCTCGACATTACTCCGCCGTCAAGCCTCTTGTCCTCGGTCACCACCATCTCTCAACAGCTGGTATAGACTAACCCTACCCCCGATCTTGAGCGATACTCGTGCCAATGTCGCACCCTACCCTCCCGTCCATTGAGGCGGACACGTCCATCTGCTCGCATCTGCGCAAGCTCGTGCAGCGCCGACGCGCCGCGGGCCAAGAATCAAAGGGCGGCGACTCGGGCGACGCAAACGGGAGCACCAACGCGGCCGCATCAAACTCGGCCCTCGCCCCTCTGGAGCGGAGGTACGCCGAGGTCGTGCGGTGGGGCGCGCTCGACCAGGGCATCAAGCGGCGCAAGGTGAGCGCGTTGGCTGGCTTGTGGCAACGGGCTATTGCCCTCCACTCGTGTGGCGGCAGGTGACATGACTCTCTGGTCATGTTTAAATGCCGATGTTGCAACGGTTGCAACGCTGTGGTCTGCACCCAGACCCTCCCGTGCTGACACTGTACTAGACTGCACCCGCAGAGTGCCACGAGTGCCAATCGCCCCTCGGACGACCCTGGGCATGCCTCACATGCGACTTTATCGGCTGCGCACCCGTCCACGCCTCGTCGTCGCGTGCGCCACGATACTGCCTCCCGAGCCACTTTGCCCAGTCGACGCGGTGCGAGTTTGGTGAGTACCCCTGGAGGGAGTGGTTGAGAGTGGCATACCGGTTACGCACGCTTGCTGGCCAACACCGGACTGCAGCGTGCACGTCTTGTTGAGCTGGGGTGGGGATGAAGCTGGTGGCGTCATCAGTGGCTCTGGTGGTTGTTGAACCAACATGGTCCCAACCATTCACCACAAATCCCCATTACACTTGTGCCAATGCCTGGCACACCCGCTGTGCTCCCACTCACGATGCAAGACGTGGCTAACACACAGCGGTGGACCCGACCACGGGCGCCATCTTCTGCTCCGAGTGCGACGACTGCGTCTACTCGGACGCGTTTGAGGCGCTGTTCCGCACCACCCGTATCCGCGTCGAGGAGGAGCACGACGTCTCGCGCGAGGGGAGTCTGCTCGGCGGCGGGCGCGGGCGCGGGCGCGGACACTGGAAGCCATGGTACGGCGAGGCTGCGCAGGATATGGCAAAGGCCAGCTGCCGCGGTGAGTAGGCTCGGGCTCGCGCGAGGCAGTGCCACTCTTGCGCGCGGGGATTAGACTTGAGCGGCTCGAGGTTTCAGACCTCGTCAATGTGCCAGGCTCGGGGTTCCCTCTACGAACACACCGTTGTTTACTATACTGACAACCAGGACTCCGCCCCCTGCTCAACCTCTCCCAGACGTGCTTCCTCTCGGCCATCCTCCAGGCGCTCGTCCACAATCCCCTGCTCAAGGCCTACTTTCTCAGCGACAAGCACAACCGGCACGTGTGCACAAATGGCGCAAAGGGCCTGGCGGTAGGCAAGCCACTCGGCGGCACCAGCGGCACTGGCACGCCCAACATTGAGGGCCGCGAGCGCGGGTGCATGTGCTGCGAGATGGACCGCGCGTTTGAGGAGTTTTACAATGACGAGAGCACGCCGTTTGGACCCATTACCATGCTCTATTCTATGTGGCATGCGAGCGCAGAGCTCGAGGGGTACGGTCAGCAGGGTGAGTTGGGGCCGTATCGGAAGGGGTTGAACGTTGGAGAGCAAGGTGTGCGCTAACTGTACAGACGCGCACTCATTCTTCCTCACGGCCCTCGACCAGATACACGCGCACGCAAAGGGCCAGCTCTCGAGCTGTAACTGCATTGCTCGTGAGTATTACAGTGCACCACTCCCGTTTGAGTCATCCCACTCCCCGAGCCTGCATCTTGAACGGCCGCATAGAATCGTACTTCTCCGCTCACACCCAGACCAAACATTCGCTGGATCCCTCGTCTCAACCGTCACCTGCTCGTCGTGCTCGGCACCAAGCACGACCGTGGACCCGATCCTCGACATCCAGCTCGACTTCCCCACATCGCCACCTCCTCCAGGCGAAAACCTCACACTCGCCGCCCTGCTGCGCCGCTTCTGTGCAGAAGAACGAATCGGCGAACACGGCAAGGGATACGAGTGCGCGTCGTGCGGCGGCGGACCGGGGGTGAGCGCGACGAGAAAACTCAGTGTCAAGAAGCTGCCTCCGGTATTGAGCTTTCAACTAAAGGTGTGTCTGGCTTGCCCGCTCCCTCCACTCCTTGCGCAGAGTCGACCATGCTAGTTGATATCGGGAGCCGGAAACGCTGCTTCCACCTGTCATGTGCATATGCTAACGTGCAGCGCTTTGCGCACAGCGCCACGTCGTCCAAAGTCGAGACACCCGTCCGCTTCCCGTCGCACCTCAACATGCGCCCCTATGTCGAGTCGTCCGCGAGCGGCTCCAAGGCGCCCAGCGTCGACGGAACCGGCGACGGCGACGACGACGACCTCCCGTCCATCCTGTACATGTACGACCTGTTTGCTGTCGTCACGCACGAGGGCAAGCTCGACAACGGGCACTACTGGGCCGACGTGCGCAGCGGCGACGAGTGGTGGCACTGCGACGACGACAAGGGTGAGTCAAGCTGGCCAGGTGGGGCCGAGTACGCCGGAGAGTGCGGCAAGTATGGGGAGGTTCCTGACATCAGTAACACCCACAACACTCGCGGCCGCCCTGGCGCAAAAGGCGTACATGCTCTTCTACGTCCGCCGATCCCTCGCATACGGCCAGCCCATGAGCCGCCTCCTCGCGTCCAACGCGGCGGCGAACGGGAGCACGAGCGCCAACGGCACTGGTGGCGCGGGCAAGACGGTCAATGGCGCAGGCAAGGGTGTGAATGGGACGGCGAACGGGAGTGCGAACGGGAGCTAGAGCGTGGTGTGGTAGGTAGACTTGAGATGGAGGTTGAGACGATGCGAGGAGGGGGGATGCTTGGGAGGATGAGCATGAGATTCAGACGTGGAGACCATTGTTTCGTCGGAGCATGACTGTTGGTACCGTTGTGCGTTCACTTGTACTGTGCCCTGTTCATACACCTCATGGTCATATGCATGGTGACGACTGTACGAGCTGCGGGCGCTGCGCGATTGTTGGTGTGCGAGCGTGGACAGACAGCACGGATGAGTTTGAGGGCCGGCCAGGCTACAGCCCAGTAGTGTGTAGGTGCCGGAAGTAGTGGGTATGCAAGGGGGATGGGAGACATGAATTGCGAGGTGATTTTGAAGGCACTGTTGAAGGCAGAGTGAGGCAGGCAGCAACTATGCGAGTTCGGCGTCCGGTCTGAGAGGAACACAGCCATCTTGGAAGGCCTGCAGGGCAGATGAGGTGTGCTGCATTTGACAAACGACTCCCACCTCGGGTCGCATGAATGGCTAGCTGTTGGCAGCGTGGTACCAAGACATGATCAAGGAGTTGTGCAATGATACAATGCATGATGACGAGTCAGAGAGCTGATACTAACAAGTGGATGGTGGCTATGGGAGGTGGAAGACGGATGGATGTTTTGGTTTTGTTTTTGTCGTGGCTAACTAAGCCCTGATGCGTGGGTGGCGTTTCGGTCACCTTTTGTCGATGGTTGGGTGTACGCGGCAATGGATATGAGGGGGATGTGCACATGAAGATGAATGAAGCGTAGGGCGTTTTTGCGGAAGCATGGAGGACAGATGAACGACAGGTCAAGACTGCAAGTCTGGAAGCCTGTTTCAAGTTGTTGGTGACATGGCGAAGAAGTTGACAGGTCGACATGGAGAAGAATTTGATAGTCGGCAAAGGTGTCATAGACAATGGGGTGTTAAACCGTGACAAGCGCAATAGGCGGTGTGGGGTGGGGGGCGACGAGGAACGGACGTGCCTTGAGCGGAAAAGAATTGAGAAGTTGGGCACGCAGTGGACTTTGGCTACACGGAGCGATCACGACCAAATAGATGAGCCAGTGGAAAAGTCGAGTGTGAAGTGTTCAGACGGCTGACCGATGTCGGAAAGAAGGCCATTGACGCGCTCGTCACGGTCCCACGCGCACGTCGGGTTCCAGTCGTCATCGTGGCGGTTGAAGACGTCAAATAATGGCGGTGACCTAGAGGGCGGGTACGCCACGTTGGAGTGGGAGCGACGCTTGGCTACCTCGGCGCCGATGGGCAGAATGTTGTGCGAGCCAGGGATGAGTGAACAGCCAGCGACTTCGTCCGGGGTCTCGGCAACGGTACCCAGAGTGTTGAACGAGACCGATGAGCGGCGAGAATTGTGCGGGGCGACCTTGGGTACGAAAATCTTGCTGGGGCTCTCGTCGTAGCTTGGCCGGGGAAAGCGGCCTGTGGGAGCGCATGCGGGGCCACGATGAGCAGAGAGTACATGGAGGTCGGGAAGAGAACCTATGAATGTTAGCCCAATCTCACGTCACGACAAGTGTACTCACCACGGCGGTCGTTGATAATGAGGGCCACAACATCCTGTGGTGCCGCTCGGTCAAGGTCCTTGCCAAAAGTCGACTGATACGAGGAAGCGAGATTCGTTTCGGAGCGCGAGTGGAGAAGTCGACCACCGTAGAACGGGGATGAGTCTGTCTGTGGCGAAGGCACACGATCAAACTGTTTTCCAGGCGTGCGAGGGGTGAGAATGTTGAGGTCGAGTGGGCTCGCGAATGGAGACGCCGTCTTGTCTGAATTGACCACGATGGTCCCAGTGAACCGTGGCGCGCTGCTTCGTCCGGAGCGTGCAAAGGGTACGACTGCTCCCAACGGGACCTTGACGCCAGCCCACTCGGTAAGCTTGACCCAGTGCTTTTCAGGGATGCCGCATCCTTCCTTGGCACCGCATTCGAGGGTCTGGGCCGGGGCAACAATATTGGGCCTGCCACAGCCAGCGAGGATCGTGCCCATCAACCTGTCGGGCTCCGACTGGGCCATGTCGTTGAGGAGCTTGGAGTAACCCGAGGCGGCAACAGTAGCCGGGTTGACTGCAGGAGAAGTGTAAACAGTCAACGGGTGCGGGTACTTGGCGTTGTACGGGCGGGGAAGCCCAATCTCCTCAGCAGTGTACCAGGGAGTGGGCTGGGGCGGGCAGGTGTAGGGAAGGTTGACAGTTGGGATGCGCAGATGGTTGCCGACAAACGCTGGACGAGGGTGGCGAATGGGTGTGGGGCTGACGTTGGGCGACACACGAGGGGGTAGGAAGGCGAGGTCCGGCGTAGACTGCGCTGGACGGGCGGCCATAGTCACCATGTCGGGTGTGGTGGCAAGGTTGGTAGCAAAAGGGCTGGGTGCCAGCGACGGGCGGGGTGGTACTGCTGGGGTGAGCATCTGAAAACCAGAAATGAACACCAACCTTGGATGGTGCTTGCTCCAAAATCGACTCGGTCCAGAGAAGTAGTCGCACGGAGAAAGGCAGGACGGGAGATCTCGACGTCTTGCGGGACCTGGTGCTGGGAAGGAAGTTGTCCCTGGTCGGGGTTGAAGAACAAAGTGGTGTGGGTCGTGTCGGGCTCTACAGAAGAGTTGTGGGTGGTTGGGTGACACATGGAGGAAGATGAAACGGTTGATGATGGAGTCGGTGAGTGTGAGCTCACACCAGTGGTGGTGTCAGCTGGGGGCGTCAGCGTGGGGTAAACGGTGCGGTGCAAACATACACAGATTGCTCGGCGGCTTGTCTGCACACATCCCTGCATGCATGCCGCTCTTGTGGGTGGCGACACGTTCCACTAATGAGGTGAGCATCAAGCGGAACTCTGGTGGAGGCGGCACACATACCCTTGGCTCGGGCACCACGCTGACCTCCGCGGCGGCCACGGCGACCACGCCTTCCCTTTGTGGGCGATGTCAGAGACGACTGCGGCTGTTCGGAGTTCGAGGCAGCGGTAGTGATGGGAGGCGTGGCGTTGGATGCGAGGGAAGGAGCGGGAGGTGAGATAGCTTCCTTGGACGAGGGAGCGTCTGGCATAGAGACGTTAAGCTTCGGAGGGCGGTTACGGGTAAAGCGAGACGACCGTGACGCGCGCATTGGAAAGCTTCAAGAGGGCGATGAGAGGAACCAAGAGAGCCCGACTAGTGACAGGGGCGATGAAGCGGTTGAATGACCACGAAGGTAGGTGAGGATGCGTTCGGATGAAGGACCGTGAAGAGAGGGAAGAAGAATGGCCGAACAGAAGATTGAGTGAATGGGAGCAGGCAAAGAGCTAGGAGGTAGCGGGGGAAGGAAGATGGACGTAGTGAACCCAGAGTATCGAAGAAGGTTGACGGTATCGAGGAAGGTCTGTCGCAGGTGCACAAGTGGCGATTTGGTACGAGACGGAAACGAGTGGGTAACAAAACGTTGGATAAGATGCCTTGGGTAGCACGCGACAGGATAAGGGGTCGTGCAAGACGTGGGAGGTCATCCTGGGCGATGCGGACGCGCCGATTCAGGCAGGCCAGCTGCCAGCTGCATGCTACACCAGCTGGCTGAAGGCCTGATGAAGCGTCCCAATTAGTGCAACGCGAGCGGGGGCGCCCACGGGATGCTCGTCTGTTTGTTACTCATCTGGGGCTGGTGTCCATGGTGTCATGATCGGACAGGCACCCAGCGCGACCAGAGACCAGCGTTTCGCAATCAGACGGCTTGTGCACATGGGCAGCGATGTGGGACAACGAGGGACTACGCGATTGAGGTCTCTTCCGGGCGCGGTATGCAACATAGCTGCTCGGAGCGCGCGACTGCGCGTTGCAGCCTCGTGTTCGTCCCCTTGTGAACGACATATGGCATGTGGCAGGGGCCGTCGAGAAGATCACCGACACATACTGCTTTAAGAACGTGCCCATGGTGTTCATCGTCCTCGGCGTACGGCGGCGAGCGCCGCCTGCGATACGAAGCTTGGCCAGTCCAGGGGGCCTGCTGGGGGCGCAGGCACAAGTGACAATGTCCGAGGATCCGAGGCCGTGTGAGAGACGTGAAAGTAGATCATCGCACCGATGGCGATCCGTCTGATCTGCCATCAGCATTTTCCGACTCGTCGCGTAGGCCCCGTCGCCCGTCGCCAATCTTTCGATCCGGCGGCGAGGGCCACCTCTTGCAGCTTTCCCTCTAGCCATGCAGCCATGTGAGTCCCCTGCGGCGCTCGCTTCTGTTCGCTGGCGTCATACTACAAACTGAGGTGGTACGCAACACGCTAGGCGTCCGGCGTCAGTGAATGTTTGTTTGTATGTAGTGGGGTGCATGGTTCTTGTTGAGGTGTTCATACCCCTATACCTCACGACGACCTTTGAGAACTCATGAACGGTATGCCGTTGCCATGTCTGGAGCAAAATCCGAGGTCGCACGAATGGAGCCTGTCGTTACCAAAGTGATGAGACACATCCGACGAGAGTGATCCATAGCGTCAGCCTTCCAATTCTGCCAATTGCCAAGATCCAAAGCATTGCGCTGAGGCCGTCCAGTGTCGGTGGCTGGTCGCCGGTCGCCGGTGGCCGTTCGGGGGTGACGTTGCGGGGGTGTACACATGGCGCCCCTGGCTGCTGCAAGCGGCAATGAGCGTCGCGTTGCTTGTTTCTCTCTAGTTACTCGACTCCTTGCAGCTTGCAGGCACCGCGTGCAGGAATCTAGTCAGCCTCAATCGGCCCGTGCGTGAGAGAGTGTGAGGGCGCACGCCAAGTGATTCACTAGCTCACGAGGGCGATTCACAAAGGGCGTAGATGCTCCATCGGACCGGACACCGGTCCGCCGGTGGCAATGAAGTCTCCGAGCTCCGCTCCGACTGCCTCCTAGCGCAGAGCCGGTCTCCGGTGCCGGTTCAGCTGGTGAGTAGGTGAGTGAGTGAGCCGCTGTGGGGCGCATGCCGCACATCGGGGGTGAGTGGACCAGTGCCTGCCGATCTGCGCGCCAAGCCAAGAACCCGAGCATGCCGAGCAGCTGATAAGACCCGCGCGACGTCCCTGTTCGAGAGGGGGGCGCAGAGGATGCGATTCTGCATAGGCGAGTGCAAGCCAGTCTCGCAGCAAAGAAGACAAGGCGGTGACCGCCGCTGTGCCGAGGCCACTAAAGCGGTGACCGTGGCTGTGCAGAGGGCGTTGAGAGCCCACGGACTAGACGAGGGGCGCAACATGTTCGGTCCGTAGCGGCCGGAGGGCGCTCATGGACACACCCTCCACCATCGTCGCGTCCTCGTGGCCCATGCCACCTACTGGCTCCTTGAAGCAAAGAAGGCCTGCCTGACGGGGATAGAATGGCCTCGCGTTCGTCGTTCTGTTGTGCTTTCGTTAACGAGTCGTGAGCATGGCGACCTGGTAACTTATGACTTGTAACTGCGCGCAACTGCGTGAATGCAGCTGTTGTTGCACGTTCCAGTCGTGCTCCCCTCAACATGGTTTATCCAGCCCCCCCCATTTGGTTCGCTGTCCGGCTGGACGTGGCCTAACCGACCTAGGCGATGGCCGACGCTGGCTGGCGATGGAGAGCACAGCGTCCAGGGTGGTGTTCTATTCTGGGCCACAATGCACACCTTTGGTCCCGTCTTGTACGCCTGGGGCAGTCATCGTCGGCTACAACCACTACACAAGCTGCCCGTCGAGCTGCCTGAAATACCCACCAAACACTCGGATTGCTGGGCAGATTCATGTCCCTGGGACACAGCGTTCATGCTGGACGGGGTTCGAGCAGCCCGCTTGCCTGTTTGTGACGTTTGCTGTGCCATCCATGGCTTTATTTAGGCCATCATCTCAAGCCAATAATGACCTACAGGACCTGCGATCGAAGGAAGCGTGCCGTGGGTGACCGCTCCTCGCTCGCAGGGGGTAGCTGCTGCGCGCGTCTTGGCCCCAATCTGTACCATGCGTCAGACGTGGCCACGTACGTGCAGGAACACTGTGCCCAGCAGTGAGTGTCGTCCCCTTGCTGCGACTTTATAACCTGCATCTTGGCGTTTTTCTTTCTCCCACCTCTCTCTCTCTCTTTCTTTCTCACTTACGACACACTCACGTTTGCACTATGGGTTGGTTCAGCCACGACGACGACAACGAGGTGAGGCCTTGCGCAGGGTCCATCCAAGACCTCGTGCTCAACCACAGCGCGTTGCCTACGAGCAGGTCGTCAACGTCTCCGAGGAGCACAAGTCGAGCATCGGTGCGTTGGTTGTTGAAGAGCACTGGGGCATCTGCTTACATACAGGCCACGAGCTCATTGCTGGCGCGGCGTCGTTTGCTGCCATGAAGGCATACCAGGACCACCAGGAGGCCAACGGGTGCGTCGGGCGTGGCTGCGCGTGAAGGACAGCACACGTGTGTGACGTTAGGCGTCAAAGCAGTTAGCACTGTTGGCAGGTTGCTAGCTCAGGACATCTATCACGCAGACTGTTCCCCTTGTCACACCTGGATCCCTCCATTCGCTAACGACACAGCAAGCCCCAGTCGTTTGACACGGCCAAGAACATCATCGCCGGCCTCGCCGGCATGGAGGTCGACAAGCTCGTGTACGTTTACCACACACCAGCCACGCTCATTTGTCGCTCCAGGGCTTTCCACTGACGTCACCAGCGAGACCAAGGGTCTCGACGCCATCGACCGCGAGCGTGCCAAGCACGAGGCGGCCGAGAACGCCAAGCAGGCCCTCGCCAACTCGCAGCAGTTTGGCCAGCAGGACTACCAGCGCCAGCAGTACGGCGGCGGCGGTGGTGGCGGCTACGGCGGCCAGCAGGGTGGTTACGGCGGCCAACAGGGCGGATACGGCGGCCAGGGCGGCGGCTACGGCGGTGGTGGTCATGGTGGTGGTTACGGTGGCCAGGGTGGTGGCTATGGCGGCGGCCGTGAGGAGCGCCGCGACGAGCGTCGTGAAGAGCGTCACCACCACGAGGGCCGTGGCGAATACGGTGGCGGTGGTGGCTATGGCGGCCAGGGTGGTGGCCCCGGGGGTTACGGTGGTGGCCCCGGGGGCTACGGTGGTGGCCAGGGTGGTTATGACGGTGAGCGTCGCGAGGGACGTCACCACGGCGGCGAGGGCCGCTGGTAGTCTGGTCGCTCGTCCGTCAGGAACGTCTTGCAGTAGCCCAAATTGCCGTAGCTGAAGCAAACGAAGAAATGAACACGATTGTTGCATGTCGCTACAGTGGGAAGTGAACATCGTGGACGTCATGCATCTCCAGTGTTCGTGGGAATACCAGGGAGACCGTTTACTGCGCCTTCAGCGTCTCAGAGTCCTTGGTGTCAGTCGTGTGTTACACCCGGGGCACAGAGGATGCACGCCATAGGATGACCATTTGTCTTCCCACGATAATTGACGAGTGACAGGCCGCTACAGAGTTGTCCAGGTCGCGTCAGACTGTCGGAGGGAGGTCAAGGGCGTGCACTTTGTTCAGCAACCGCGCTTAATGGAAAGCGCCCGTCATCACAACCCCAGCACGGTGACATCGGCTCGATACACGAACTGGCACTAAGCGCGTTCACAAAATATGACCTGAACACATGAAATTATGTTGCTCAACATTGCCCTGACGTCAGGCCCAACGACCGCACGCGTCGAGACCCACGTGCTCACGCAATATCAGTCTCAATCCAGCCTCTACTGAGTGGTAGAGTCCGCAGTTCGGAGATGATGGAAGCGTGTGTAGCAGTTCAGGTACAAGGACAGGACATGGCGCACTGCTAGGGCTGCGTCCAAAAATACATTATTGTTCAGCTCAAACACATCGTGAACGCTCCGTCTTATGCCGCTCACGTTGCTTGATCCCAGCTTCCGTGGGCTGTGCCTTACGGCTTGCACAGACTGGTGTGAAAAGCCACGAGAGAATGACATTGCTTGACCCCATGCGATTCTCACTCCCCCATGGTAGAATAAAACCTGTGGTCCCAACTCACCACTCGCCTCTACATGTCTTCCGCATCAAAGTGCGTCAAGGAAAGTATGCTTTATTTTGTTTAAACCGATGCTATGTAACATTTCACCTACTTTATCGTCCATGACGTACTCATGAGGGCAGTATGCTCGCTCCCGACATAGATGTTGGCCCCGTTCGACGAATTTCCTCCTGTCCTTAATTAACACATCTACTTGCTACACTACCGCCACCACCTCCTCATCACTTCACCCTCGCTCAAGGAGGAAAGGAATTTAGTAACCTGTACTGTTTAGCCTTTGATGACCCTTCCATTAGTTGTACACTTCACCACAGGATGTCATGGCAACTATTCAAAACAAGCATGAAACAAATGATTCCACGTTGAGTGAGGGACGTTGGACGAAACTGGCACCATTCTAGCCCTAGGCGTTTGGATATGCATCATCAACGTACGGGCATCCGAGACAGTAGTTTAATTGTACCCTGGGTCATGAGAGGAATTTGGGCGTGGAGAGTGCCACAAATTTCTGAGGAGCATGCTCAGACGTGAGGTTTGAAGAGAAAGGGGCTCACTTTGGCCTACAGTCCTTTGATCGGCTGTGGTAACCAATCCGCCTTCCTGGACGGCACCGGTCCGCCAGTTGTTGCACTGCCGCACCTATCAATCCCAAAAGACACGGTTGCTGCAGCCGACTCTCAATCTCTATGTAACTGAACCTTCATGCAAAGACAACCATTTACGTTATGCGACTGTAAAACCTATGGAATATTGGGGGGACAACCTCGGCCTAATCGACCTCTTCGACCACTTCGACCTCGACGTCATCCCGTGTGACACATGCGGCATGCACCGCCTCGCCGTCGGCGCATACATCGACCGCGCCACCCGTGTCCTTGCCATCCCAGAGCGGCTTGTGGCAGACAGCACACGTGGTGGCTCTAGGGCGCCACCCGCGCTGAGAGAGCGCGACGCGCTCGTCGAGGAGGTCAAACATGTCACCCTCGATCAGGCGGATGTTGAGTGCGAGCGTCGTGCTGTCTGCCTTGAACGTGTCGAGCATACCCGTGAGGATGGCGCGGAACTCCGAGTAGGCGCGCGTGCCAGATGCAGAGGGCTGTCGTGTCGATGTCGTGGGTGACTCGGGGGCCGACGACTTGCGCCTCTTGTGCTTGTTGCGCTTGCCCTTTGCGGGCTTTCCACCGTCGGCCGCATCGACACTCCCAGGCGCGGCCTCCACGAGGCGCTTGAACAGGCGCGCAAACGAGAGGCCCGACGCAGACGTCGAGAGAAGCGCCTGCAACGTGTCCTGCACGAGGCCGCGAAGGGTCTCGAGCGCCTCGCCCGCGAGACCAGTGGTCGTGCCGGGCTTGGTCTCGGCAGTGATCGGGTCGCGCTGGAGAGCAGAGATGGAGTGCACGAGCTCGGTGATCGAGTGAAGTACGCCAAACCACATGTCCTCGCTCGCGGCACCCGAGTCAGAGTGCTCGCGACACAGACGAATGGCCATGTGCGCCACACTCGAGAGTGTGCCGAGTGCGAGGTGTGCATCACCCTCCGATTCGGAGTGGAGGGCGGAAGCGAGGTCCGAGCCGCGCGAGGCGAGGACAGCGTCGACGGTCGAGAACACTTCCTCACGCCGGCCAGCGCGGTCGAGAGCCCACAGCTGGCCCTCGGGGTTGTTGGCAGCCTCAAACTCCTCGGCCAGGACGGGAAGCTCGAAAAAGTCGGGCCCACGTGCATCGAGGAACGGAACGACCGCGCTCGCGTCGTGTCGCGCCAGCAGCGCCACATACTTGTGGCGTGCTGACAGGTGGAGGTGCGTTGGCTGCATCTGCGGCTCGTAGACGTCGACAGCCTCCCCACCTTCTTCCTCATCCGCGCCAGGATCCAGCAGGCAGCGCAGGTACGCAGCCTGCTTGTGCTCTGCGCTCTCGAGGGCCACAATAGCGTCATCGTGGAGGCTCGGAAGAGAACGATCGAGGAAGTGAGCAGTCTGGCGCACGCTCAGGTCGAAGAGCTGAGGAAGCGCATCGGCAACAGCGCGCGATACTTCGGTCGGTACAATACCGCTCATGGGCTTGGACGTGGCGATGATCTCATCCAAACTCGCAAATACGCCATCATCGGCTTCGGGGTCCTTGAGCAACGTCTCCACCAGTGCGCCCCACTTTCGGTCGCGGCGGTACGCAGCACGCAAGATGCGGAAGAAGCCCGCCTGCTCGAAACGCGCAAGCATCTCGTCGCCGTCGTGCGGCGTGTATGCCGAGAGTAGGTATTCGGCTGCGAGCTGCCGGTCCTCGCGCGTGCTCTGGTCGGGATCCGCTGCAAGGCTAACGAGAATGTGGTGGGACGTGGAGGGCGGAATGAAGATGAACTGGGGGTACTTGGGAAGGTTGCGTGCAACAAAGATGTGGAGCAACGTCACGTCAGACGAGTGGAAGTCGTTGTCCATGACGTCGAGCATGAGGTTGATGATGGTCTGCCTGTTGATGGCACTCGACGGGTCGTTGAGATACGAGTCTTCGAATGCAATGTCCATCGCGTGGAGGAAGGCTTCAGTGTCAAAGCGCAACAGCAGTCGAAGATATGGGTAGGCTGGCTCGCCTGTCCCGTCGTCCTGCTCGGTGAGGATGAGTTCGCCCGAGTGCTCGGGCCATTCGACGTTGCGGTCTGAAAAGAGCAGCCCATAGGCAGCTGCCCGAGCGTGCGTCCCATCTGGCTCGCGAATCGCCTCGCCCGACGGGTACCACAGTCCCGTGAGGACATGCGCGACGTACGCATACAGCTTGTAAGCGTCTGGTGCGAGGCGTTCCTCATCGTCGAGGCCCTGCTCGGCATCACCGACAAGGCTCGGTCGCTTATACCGGTTGCGCTGGACGTCACAGACGATGCGGACCAGCTTGACGATTGGCGCAATGTAATCGCCCATCGCGCGCGTGTACACGTGAATGAGAGCGTCCCACAGCTCACGCTTTTCGCACAGCGTGACAACCTGGTTGATATCGAGGGACATGGGGGGCATGTGCCAGATGACAGCTTCGGCAAGCGCATATTCCCCGCGATCGTCATGCATGGCAATCAGAGCCTGCACAACGTTGGGAGGAATGTCGGCAATACGGCCATCGAAGATGTACGCCTCGAGGCGTATGAGGAAGATTGCACTGATACCGGCGTCGGCAAAGTGCTCAAATGTGGTGTCGAAGAGGAAGTCCATGTCGTCCATTGCGATACACGCGTCGATGCACGCGGCCGCCAGTCCTTCGAAGAGAGACGTCAGGTCGACACCACGGCCATCGGCACTGTAGTGTGTGTCGTCGTGCATACGGTCCTCGGAGAACGCCCAGTCGAGTGACGCGGTCATCAGCTCGCGCACGCGCGCACCGACAACGTCGCGGCGCTCTTCGGCATCGTCTGGAAGGTTGATCGTGTTCCCCGCCGCGCGTCCCTCATAGTACGCCAGAGCAAGGTTGATGGCTGCCAAGAAGTCGCCGCGGTGCACGTTGGCGAGCACACGGTCGTTCCAGTGCTGCAGTGTGCCGACCTGTACGTTGGCACGCGTGAGGAGGAACAGCTTGCCACGGTGAGTCCTTGCACTGCTCGAGATGCAATTTGGCACCGCTTCGATAGCCGCCTTGCGGACACTCAAGCCCGCGTAAAAGTCTTGTGACGTGAGCAGGCGGGTCTGCAGAGGCGTATTCTCAACTGGCGTCATGGCGCGGACATTGAGGAGGATGACTTCGTGCTGGGTGATGAGGAGGACATGCTAGTGGATCAGCTACTACACCAGGAGCACTGTACTCACGTCTGGGTCATACCAATGCAGTGACTGGATAGGGTGTGGCGCCTCCCACCGACGACCTTCAACAAACTCGGGCGTCTTCGTCGATGCCGACTTGCCGCCTGCCGGGGACGGCGTAGTCGAGATGCGAACGCGAAGGAATCGCAATGACGTGCCCCACGAGTATGCAAGGACAGGATCCGATGATGGCTTCTCTTTCGTAGCGGCCATGACCTCACCAGACTTGAGCCAGGCAGCACAACCAACATAACCTCCGTACGGACCGCCCGACGATTCACGCATTTTGCGGAACCACGTCTTGGCTGAAGGCTTCATGCCAACCACGACGAGCTTGACAGGAGTGAGGAGTGCGGAAAAGTGGAACTCGTCTGTAGGGTGTGGCGTCTGGCCGAGTGGAAGCGGGATCGACGCGAACAGAGTCGTGGGACGTTTGGATGGGTGCGAGCGAGAGCTCTGCACTTGTCCATCTGCGCGTGGTGACGAGGACCCATCGCTAGGAGGAGCTGATTCACGCTCGGGGTAGGAGCCCAGCATGCGGACGGCATCGTTGCTGTCCACGCCCATGACACGTCCGAGACTGAACCAAAAGGCCCGTCCATCTTCATCGGCAGTGACAATTGAGGTGTGCCGCTTGCCGACAAAGCCGATGTGGACAATTCGGCTGCCCTGCAAGTGGCCCTCTTTGCGACCAGAGAGTACCTGTTTCAATGGGAGTGCCAGCTGCGTGCGCGCCGGTTTGGCGGGACGCGAGAGATCATACAGGAAGATGTTTCCACTCGCGTGGCCGACACCAATGTACGTCTGATCGGGACAAACGGTGACGGCTGTAACAGGACCTGATGTATGCACTGATCGAATCAGCCACCGCCCCAGTTGCACAGACCCACCTATCACCTCTGTTCCAAGAGTGTATCGCACGTCTTGGTCAAAGCCATACACGACCACGTAGCCGCTTTCCGTGCCAATTGCGATCATGCCGTTGATGTCCATGACTGTGGGGCGACCGAATCCGCCCTCGATGGGTTCTGGAGGTGGCAGAGGAGCACCGTCCCGACTGCCGATCGAGAGGCCTCGGACAAGACTGCTCCTCCGGCTATGCGATGGCCGAAGCGATTCTGTGGGTGCTGGTGACGCCGATCCATTGTCGTTTGTGCGGTTGAAGAGATGCGCCGACAACTGCCGCAGCGGGTGGAATGTGAAGGCAGGCCCCTGGGCGCCCATGTTTTGGACGACGGCGGCGCCGTGCTCGTGCGGAGGCGCGACGGATGAGCGCGATGGGCCAGCGATGGAAGCAGTCGAAAACGAGTTGGACCGTGAGATGGAGACTCGCGAAAAGTGGCTCGCGATGCGGTTTTGGGGAGTGGCGTTGACAGATGGAGCTTGTGACGACGATGAGGACATGCGGCGAAGTGGTTGGGACCGCAGTCGCGACACAGAGGGGTCTAGGGTTAGCGGTCGAGGCTCACAGTTGCGACGCACGGATATATGATCTTGAGGGTCCACTGGGGCTCGCTCGCATGAGATGCGATCTTTCTCGCCCAGAAATTGAGGCAGAAGCGGTAGACGGTGTAAGCTCCGACTCGGCCTGCATTGTCAGCCCCATGCCAACACGTAAACTCACTCTTGACGTGACACGGAGAACACCAAATTCCTCTTCGCCCTTTTCATCGACGCTCCGCACGCTCTCGCCGTCTTGCAGGACATCGCGCACTGCCGCCTCGTACCCGCCATTTGGTGGTTGGTGATCACTCCACCCCTCATCATCGTCGTCTGTACGCCTGCTGAGCAGCGACCCATTCCGTGAACGCCGTTTTGTGGGGGACGGAGTGGGGCTGTCGTGTGTGAGAGACAGGACCTGCTCGAGCCGCTTTGAATACTCGATTGCGTCGGCATGGTCGCCCTCGCCGTCTGGCGTCTCCGTCCCAATACCGTCGAGGGGTGAGGTGCGGAGCCATGGGCTCTCTGGAGCTGGCGGTGGAAGTTCAGGAGCAAGATGCGGTGATGGTCGACGCCAGTAGTCGCTGGGCCCTTCCTCTGGGTCTTCGAGGGGGTTGTAGGGACGGTCACTCATCTGGCGCCAGAGTGGTGGTGGATGCTGTGCCGCGACTAGGTCTGCGGCTGTTGCACAAGCATCGGCATCGGCGTCGTTATCCGTATCGTCTTCCTGGCTGACAGTCCACTCGGAGGGATGGGTAACATCGGCCATGGACTGTTCGTCGACCGCAGCTGAAACGGTGGGAACGGCCTCGTCGGTGTCGTCGCCATTGACGCTGTCCTCACTCGCACTGGTCGAGCTTGGCCGGCGCGGTCGCACGGTGCGATCACCCGACGAGGCACCCGACACGGACCTGGTAGTCCGCTGGTGGCTAGGCGTGGTAGACATTGTGGTCGTCGTCTAGATGAGGAGCATGGCGGCCATGCAAGAGGTGGAGATAAATGTCGACGAGGTCAGCACTGTAGTCTGGCCCAGCCGAATGGCCGATGGATGGTCGCATCGCTTGGCTCGGACCGCTGCGGTGGCCACCCGCGTACCTGTCGTCATTAAGCCAATGTCAGCCTCAGTAGCCTCATGGATGCATCCACGTGGCTGCAATGGCCATGTCAGGGTCAAGGCCGGACTGACTTTTCTTTGGGCTCGATTGGAGCCAAACACAACACACTGGCTGCTCGGAGCCAAATGAGGCCCACATTGCCCAGGCAGGCAGGCACGCAGGCGCCCGCCCCCGCGTGACGGTTGCCGCCGCTCGGCACCACCATTTGACCATCACACTCGTAGCAACAAGACCCCAATAACTCACTGTGTTGTGTCTCGGCTCGTTTGCTTCATCCATCCATCCAAACCCACTCAAAGAAACATCACTGTACCCATCACCACCCACCAACAAACCCCCTCCTCCTACACATTCGCCTTCCACAACAAAGCCTCGTGGGCCACAATGGCCCCACTCAGCTCTGGGTCCCCCTTCCGCCCCAAGAGCCGCGGCGGCTTCCGCCATGATGAACCCCCTCCCCCCGTCCCCCCCAAACCCTCTGGTGGCTACAAGCACGTCCGCGGCCCCTCATCCTCTGCCGCCAGCGAAGCCAGCAACGTTACACACACGTCCACCCGCGCGGTCGATAGGGGTACCCGTCCTGGAGACAAAGGCACCCGCCGCGCCGTGTTGTGCGACGTTATTGTTGATCGTGAGCAAGGGGAGACGGCCGCACTGCTCGCCCAACTGGGCCAGGCGGTTGAGCCGCCAACAACCCTACCCAACCCGCAGCAACAGGTGCCGACTACTCCGTCTCGCAAAACAAACGGCGACGACGGAGACGGCACTAGCGATGCACGGTGGTCTGTCTCCAAACGCGACGAGATGAACCGCCACCTGCAGTCCTTGATCGAAGAGCTCGTCCGCACTGAACGGAGCTATGTGAATCGTATCCATGCCCTCAAGCAGGTGTGTCGACTGCTCTCCCCACCGCTCGCACTGCCAGCTGACACCGCAGCGTTATGCCGACCAGCTTCGGCACTTTGCAAAGAGATCAGACCAGGTCATTATCCCTGTTTACGAGGCCAAAACGCTCTTTGCAAACATCGACGCAGTGTTGCCTGCAGCGCAAGCCTTCCTGGCCGATCTTGAGGAGATGGTCGCATCCGGCCAGGCTGAGACTCTTGTGGGCGACCTGTGTCTTAAGCATGTGCGTTTCATTGTTGGGCTGCGTCCTGTCTGTACTCATCCTCCAGCTCAAGACGCTCAAGACGTTTGATCCCTACCGCACGTACATTAGCAAACAGGATGAAGCGCAGAAGACCTTCCAGGAAATGGCGAAGAAGCAAGCATTTGCGACTTTCATTGATGTGAGCTAGCGTTGTCGTCATCAGCTCACACAAACAGAACACCAAGTACCAGACGACCGGCATTGGGAACATTGGCTTGCGCGAACTCCTAATGGAGCCTGTGCAGCGCGTTCCTCGCTACACCCTACTCTGGCAATGTAAGCGGGGCAATACGAGAGACATGCTGACTGGAAGCCATGGCCAAGTGCATGTCACCACTGTCCGACCAGCGTGCAAAGCTTCTCGAGGCGACAGAAATTGCATCACGTATTGCACGCTGCGAGGCAGACGAGCAGACCGTGCGTGCAACGGTCATGTACTGTCTCCAACGCAACGTTGAGGGCTTTCCGGCAAATCTCTTCAGCAACAACCGCAACTATATTGATTCGATTGACGTCGAGGACATGCCTGTCGACGTCCCACCCAGCGGTGTCACGTCACCACAAAGGGAAGGAACGCAGCCTCTGCACTGCACGCTGTTCCTATTTGACGACAAGCTCATGATTGTCAAGCGCGCTTCGTCCTCGGTTAGCGGCCGCAAGGTCACCGGTCTCGACGACGTGCCGAAGCTCGTCAGATCCGGGGGCGGTGTTGCAGTCAAGGAGAAGGACGGCGCCAGGAGTCAAAAGCTCAGCTTCCGCGGCGTTGTCGACATTCTCGACCTCGCTGTGGTCGACCTCGGGAATGGTGGTGAGCTATATCGCAACCGTATTGGTTTGTACGCTAATGTGACCAGACTTCAACCTTATCCTCGAGAAGCCGCCGGCAGACCAGACTGATCGGTGGGCAGGACGTCCCCTCCGCACTTACAGCCCGATCCAACCCCCACAGCCGCTGGGCTTCGACCCCGGCTCCTCGCACCGTGACAAGCTTCGATTTGTGCGCAGCGTTTGGGACGCGCAAGCGCTCGCCCGTACCAAGGTCCTGCCTTCTCAAGTCAAGGCTGTCCCGCGTGCCCTGGCTAGTGCAAGTGTTGAGCGGGACGGCATGCGCATCAAGCAGTACTGGAACGTGTGGAGCTTATCGGGATGGAATGCGGAGCAGCGTAAGGTTAAGGTCGCCATCTACATCGAAGAGGATGGATCACTTCCAGACCTTCCCACATCAGATGTTGGTAATCCCACCCTCATGGTCCGCATGATTCCACTGGCGGGCGAAGTCTGCAAGATGACTTGGGCCAGCAGCTTGACGGGCGAAGCTGAGGGCCGAACTGTTCAGCTGGAAGAGGTCAACTCTGCCCTTGTGGAGATTTGTGAGTTATCATCGGTTGGCGAGGTCGCTGACTAGCAGTGGCGCAGAACGGCATCTTCAAACGCGTTGCCAACAGGCCGTCGAGCTCTATGCCCAACACTCCATCAACGGCCAGCAAGCGGGCGTCTCGCATCCAGGACGTCTTTGGCGGACGCAATCTGTTTGGCAGTGGAACAGCGTCCAGTCGCAGCGCCTTTAGTGCCGAGACGGTTGGATCATCCAGCACGCGATACACACGTTCCATTGCGAGCCGGACCTCAACCATTGACACTGCGAACACGTCTGTGGACGCGCACTCTATCTCGTCTGATGGACGACGCATGCCACTCTCGCCCCGCTCACCACGCTCACCTGGAACTTCCTTGCAGAAGATGCGCAAGGATGACGAGATGTGGGAAGAACCCAAGACGTCGTTCTCCAACGGCGACGGTCGCAGGTCGAGCGACGCCCACCTCAACGAGCGCCTCAATCTTGCCCAATTCAACAGCCGCTCCATGGCGGCGGCCACATCACCTGGACCTTCTACCAACTCTCGCGTCGCAGCGATGCGCCAGCAGGTCGAGGAGAGGGAACGGCAGGCTGCTGCTGAACGGGAGCGGTCACCAACCAAGCCTGCACGGTCGTCGTCCCCGTCCAAGACCCCTGGTAAAACCCCTCATGGGAAGCGCGTGGCAGTGCCCACGTTAGCTTCTGCGGTCGTGAACACCGAAGGCATGCTTTCGCGTGACTCGACATTATCATCGTTACCCCAATCACCCACTCGTAACCTCAACGCATCGCCCAGCATTCGTACCCTCAACCGGTCGACGAGTACGCTTTCCCCGCGTGGGCCCCGTTCTCAACGCCACGTCGCGGAGCGCAGTGGATATGTGGCACCATTGCCGCCTCCGCAGCCGACTGTGTCCCCAGAGTCGCGTATGGGGTTCCCACCCCGAGCCCAATCGGTGCCACCTCCGCCTCGGCCGCCATCTCCTGAGCGTGCCGCAGTCGCCGGTGACGACTTGGAGATGCTGGCTTGTAATGACCCCGTTCCCGATGTCCCGATGCTCCCGGCTGCGCCTAGTCGCTTACAAGGTCTCGGCACGGCTCCAAAGTTACGAGTCATCTCTGGAGGACGGAAATCTGTGGGACAGGACGATTCTGGTGTGCCTCCTGTTGCCCAAAAGCGGCAGCATGGCGGCGACAATTCTTCGCCTCGGAAAAGGGCCCCGAGCGACTCGCTTTCGAAGCGCGACGAGAACACACCTCCGGCCGGACGCGAAGGGCAGGCATTATCGAGCCTTGGCCCCGCACCGGGTTCGCGCCGCACGTCGGGAAAGAGTGTGGCCCCGCGCAACAGTCGGCGCTCAAGTGCAGCCACATTAACGCCATCGCGGCGGGTGTCTGCCATGAGCACTCACAGTGCTGTCAGCGTTGCGAGCGGCAAGAGCGTCGACACAGTCAGTACCGTGTCGATGAACGAGGACATTGTCATGAGCGACCACCCCGACCTCCAAACGGCCGCAGAAGTGACGCGCAAGCACATTTGGGAGGCGTGGAAGCTTGCCAAGCGTTCGCGAGGCGACACCCTCAGGCTGAATCGACAGCTTGCTGCTGAACGCGCCCGGGTCAGTGACCCCGTGCCCAGCTTGCCGCGTTCACCGCATAGCCGAAACATCCACGTGAGTAGCTTGCACAACGTCATGTTGAATGTGTATGCTGACGGCCAGCGCGACATGTTGTCTAACAAGGACGATTTCGGAGGTTCGCGCTCTGGGGAGCTTGACCAGAGGATATTTGAGGATTTGTCCGCAATGACGAAGAGGAGCGAGAGCCTAGAAGCTAGGCTCTACACAGCGTTGGCAGATGCTGAGCGTGTGCGCAACTTTGCGCGACAGGCGGCAGAGTCCGAGACGCAGCACACTGCCACGGTCAACATGTACGAGGCACAGCTTGTACGCGGAAAGGAGCGCGAGGACCTGCTCCGCGAGCAGCTCGACAAGGCGCAATTGGAAGTTGAAGTGCTGTATGAGGTGGGTTTACAGTCCACGCAGTAGAGATTGACCCAGCAGGCCTTCAATGCGGAGCTAGACGGCATGTACAACGACGCTACCCTCCCTCAACCTGGAGAGGCGGAAGCAGCCACCCGTCGCTGCCTTCAGGAGTCTGTGGCGAAACGCAATCAACTAGAGGTCGAGAATGCTCGGCTGAGGCGTGAGCTGGAGGAGGAACGGTTGCAACGCAAGCAGTGAGTCTAAGCTGAGTGGCGGGGTGACGGTTTACGAACGCCACTGTCACTGTAAACAACTGCGAGTTGGCTAACCGGCAGGATGGCCAAGACTGTGCGCTCATACGGAGCGTTTCCCGAGTCGGGGCAATATTGATGATACACGAAACGATGACAAGACGAGACATTGTATGGAGTTTGGGCGGTTAGAGGACCATTGTAGACTGCATTGTTTGGTCGTGGCATGGACACTTGTTTCTTTTTTGCAGAATGGGCGAGGAGGCTGGCTGCTCAGTGCCTGGTGCTCGGGTTCGGCGCGTTCGGCGCTGAGTGACGACGATGGTGGTGACGACGGTTGCGCGTCGGCGATGGTGTCGGCTATGACGGCACTGGCTGGGGGCCAGATCGACGGAGTGAGCAACCTGGACCCTGAATTCGCCACCACAGATGGCTCACACCCGCGTACCCGTGTTCTGGACACATCGCAACAACTCTCTTTCGATAATTTCTCGCTCTGATTTCTCGACACTCCCTCGCATCCTCGCACATGCTTGATTTCTAGCAAACAATGATTCTACGGCAAGCATCCTTGCTCCTGCTGGCGGCGGCAGCGTGCGCGCGGCAGGTCGCTCTCGGCCCCGCCATGGGCCCCGACTCGCCGGGCTACGTCGTTGACGATGGAGGTGAGTTTTGTGGCTATCTGGATGGAGCATGAGCCTGACGCGCAGGGTCTGTGACCACCATACCATCGTTCTCCGCGCCTGCGACGGCCGATGCACCTTCCGCGTTCGGGTCGACGATCATGTCGGTGCTCTCGGCGTCGGCCGAGCACGGCACGTTTGTCCATCTCCTCCAGCGTGCCAAGCTCGTGCCCGTCCTCGCGCGCGCGAATGCGACCGTGTTTGCGCCGACCGACGCGGCCTGGGACGCATGGGAGGACGCGCACCGACCGTCGGACGGGGATGCGCGCGCGGAAGGGTGGCTCGGCGCTGCGGGGCTGGGGGAGTGGCTCGTCCCAGCGTCCGATGCGGAGGCGGCACTCGAGGCGCGCATCGCAGCCGCGCCCTCGGAGGAGGAACGTCTGCGGGACGAAGCGGATAACCAGAACTGGGCGCTGAGACAGCACCTCCTCTATCACATTCTCAACTATACGCTGCCGTCCAAGGAATGGAGACCACGAACGGACGGAGCGTCGAATATCACCACCGAGACGACGCTCCTCTACCCGCGCTTTGAGCCCGCCAAGCCCAAGCCGGGCCCGTGGCTCCCTGCCCCAGAGGAGGCGCTGCTCGGCTTGCACGGCCAGCGGCTCCGCCTTGCGCTCCCTGGTTCTGACGAGGGAGGGGAGCGCGGGCGCGTCGGGTTTGACCACCGTCGCGAAGGCGGCGCCGATGTCTGGGACGGCGCGGGCTGGCACGAGGACAACGCGACCGTGTCCGAGGACGGAAAGGACAAGGATGGCGACAAGGACAAGCCCGACAAGCCTGACAAGCCCGATAAGCCCGACCCGGGGGTGCGGTGGGCGCGGAACGGGGTCGTTGCTGGCATCGAGGCCGTCCTGGAACCGCCTGGGTCGCTCATTGACGTGATCCGCGCGACACCCGAGCTCGAGTACCTCGCGCGCCTTCTCGAGGGCGAAGTGCCGCTCCCAAAGCCGCTTCCGCCGTGGCTTGGCCGTGCCCCGCACCTCACACTCTTTGCCGCGTCAAACGATGCATTTAAGGCGGCATTTGACGACATTGAGCGCGGGTACCTCGAGGGCGGGTTTGGCGCCGAGGGCCTCTCACGCGTGCTCGCACCTGCGACGCTGCTTAAAGCCGACGGCAAGCACAACGTCGAGGTCGGCTGGCGCGACACATGGAGCAAGAAGGGCACGACGATCGAGTCGGCGTCTGGCGTCCTCGAGGTCGCAGCTCCGTCCAACGGGTCGCTCGTGGTCAACGGCACCGAGGCCGAGGTGGTCGACATCTTTGCAGCTAATGGTGAACTAGGGTAATCATGCTGCAAGTAGCTGACATCAGGCGTCATCCACGTCATGCCGCGCCTGCTCCTGCCCGACGACTTTGAGCTGCTCAACTCTGCCGAAAAGGTGCTCTTATCCCGCAACGCCACACGCTTTGTCTCGCTCATGCGCTCGGCCAACCTGTCGGCGGAGTACATTGGCGAGCCGGGCAAGCGTGCCAAGAAGGACTGGACGATCCTCGCACCGACCGATGAGGCGATTGAACTCGTCGAGTACTGGGGCAAGAGCGTCGGGCCTCGCATTGTGGAGAGCGGGAACGAACACGCGCTCGTCAACCTCCTCGGCCTCGGCGGCGGCGTCCGTCCACCGACCCAGCCTGTTCCGGACGTGTCGCCGTTGGCGGCCCTGCTCAAGTACCACATCATTGCAGGACGCTATACGCCAAGCGAGATTGAGGACGGCATGCTCCTGGGGAGCGAGTTGCGCAACCCTGGCCTGGCCGGGGCGCGGCAGCGCGTGCACGTCGAGGTCTCTGAGCGGCGCAAGGAGCGTGTTGGCACCGACTGGGACGTCGAGGATGGCGAGATTTCGTTTGGCGGCGCCATGGTTCTGGGGCCCCCGATCAAGAGCGACCGGACCATCATCTACTTTGTCTCGTCGCTGATGTCGCCGCCGCTCGACGTGCTCCAGACGGCGGTCGCCGACTTGCAGCTGTCGACGTACATTGCGGCAGTGTACGCAGCGGGCCTCGAACGGGTCGTCAGGACGAGCCCGGCGACGACATACTTTATCCCCCGCAACAGTGCGTTTACCAACCTGGGCCTCGCGATGAAGTACCTCCTCCTACCCGAGGCGCACGACGACCTCCGCCGCGTGCTGCGATACCACTCGGTTCCCAAGCTCGTATACACGCCCGGCGTGGAGACGGGCATGACGGTGCTCACGACCAACGAGGGCGGCAACATTGTACTCGAGCGAACCAAGAACGGGACAATGACGCTCCGCTCGCCGTCCAAGTGGGACGGGCACGACTCGGGCGCGGCACTGCCGGCCAACGGCGACCTCTACCCGGCCGCCATGACACGCCACGGTGCGCTGACGGAGACGGGTGTGATCCACGTCATTGGTTCGGTCGTGATGCCCGCCGACGTCAATATCAACATTGGCATGTTGATGCGTGGCTCCAAGGAGCGCACCATGACCGAGTTGATGGTCAAAGCCGGGCTCGGATGGATTCTCGAGGGGCGCGAGCCGACCGAGGTCGAGGTTGAGCGTGCTAGACTCAAGGGAGCGGTCCGCGCACGCCCTTCAGACGATGAGGTCAAGCTCAGCGCATCTAATGGCGATGGCACCAGCGATGGCGGCGACGACAAGGATACGGAACCCGACCCGGACCCATCCGACCGCGCGTTCCCGGCATACACTGTGCTCATGCCCACCGACAAGGCCTTTTCGCGCCTCAACCTCACACACTACATGGGGGACAAGGACGCCCTCCTCTCGCTGCTCAAGCTGCATATCATCCCGTCCAACCTGAACACGCTCCCGAAAGCGAGCGACGAGAGCCGCCCCCGCAACCCGCCCGCGAACGGCGCGCCCCTCGCCCTCGAGGACGCCGTGGTCTACCCCACCCTCCTGGCTGGGGAGATGCGCTTTGGCGAGCTCGCGTTCCGCCAATGGGGCGAGCACTCGTTTATCGTCGGCGTGCACAATGCGCGCGGGAGCGTGCGTGCTGCACGTACGGGCGCTGCTGGGCGAGCGAGCGTGCGCTGGCGCCATGCAAAGAAGAAGGACGCGCGCTCGTCCTTGGCGCCAAAGGACGACGACAAGGACGACGGCGAGACGGACACCACGCCTCTGTGGCGCGGGGGCATGACCCTCGGCGGCGGCGTCGTGGTCATTGACACGGTGCTCGAGCCGTACGACCCTGGATGGTTTGAGCGGTAAGTCTGGAAGGTGTTGTGCCGCTTGAAGGAGGAGCTGCAGGAGGTCAATCCACACAACTCGTGCCAACGGCAATACCCCGTGCTAACACACAGCTGGGGCTGGCTCGCCCTTACAATCACGGGCGCGACGGCCGTCCTCGTCCTCGTGGGCGTGAGCACGTGGTGGTGGTGGAGCACGACGGCGCGCGCAGGCTACGAGCGCGTGTCGGCCGAAGAGGACGAGCGCGACGAGCGCGAGCAGGAAGAGGCCAACCGCCACTGGCGCCGCCAGAGCCGCAGCGGTGGCGTCAGCGGCAGTGTGAGCGGATTTAGCGGGTTTGGGCCCGCGCTGGGCGCCGACCGGTCAGAGCACGGAGAGAGCAATGGGCGCGGTGGGGAACAGGCCTGAGGCGGGGCATGGATAACCCGCGCCGTATGCTTGGTCCTCGACTGCGGTAGATGGTTGCGGCGACGCAAACGGACCAGATGTAGATTGTTGTCGTGTAGTGTACCATGCATAGAGTACTCCGAGCGCTGGATCTCTGGAGTAGAGTACGGCGTGATCGTGGCCATGCGCGTGGTCGGCTTCGTGGTCACGCGCTGTGGTACGTGATCGTACGCGCCGTGATCATGTTGGCATCATGGACATGGCTAGTGAACGATTGCACTCAGTCACTAACCTACACTGCATGCAATCTGTCCCCATCTCCATCCGTGCTCGGCACCGATAATACCTCGGAACCCTCCTCGGGTGCCCGCATGGACGTGGATGCCCAGTGTCCCAGAACAGTGCCACTCTGCCGCATGGTTGCCCTGCACAGTCGTTGGCACATGAGTTGGACGCCCCGAACTGGCAGCGAGGTCAACCCGGACGAACACCGACTCCCTCTAGGATGGGATCCGCCTGCGCACAATGTGCTCCGCGCCGTACGGTCACGCTCGTCATTATCGCCAGACACCCTCTGTCGTGTGCACGCCACGAGAATCGTCCGTTACAGCAGCCCAGAGGTGCTATGGATACATTCAAAATTAAAAGTACAGCACAAGCCGAGGACTCCATGACGATGCGCTTGGAACCCTGATTTTACAACACACACTGCCCCGGCGCGGGTCTGGGTCTACGGGACAGATGTCTTCTCCTCCTCTCCACTCTGTCCACGCTGCTCTTCCTCTCCACCCTCCGCACGCTGCTCCTCTCCACCCTCCGCACGCTTCTCCTCCTCGGCCCCATCGCCCTGTGGGGCACCCGAGCCGTCCGGGGCCGGCGACGTGGCCCCGTCGCTCAACTGCACGGCACCGTCTGGCCCGGGTACGTCGGGTGGGGACTGTGTCCGTGACCGTGACCGTGAGATGCGGCGTACTTTGGCGGGTGGTCGTTGCGCCGACCCCAGTTCTTCGGGTTCCACCGCCCCGGGTTCGGCTGGGGGTGCGTCGGATACTGGTGGTGCGCGGTGGTCGTCGTCGTCGGGATTGCCTGGGGACGCGGCGGAGTCTGATACTGGGCTGCGGGCGCCGTTGCCGTCGGCGTCGTTTGATACTGGACTGCGGGCGTCGTTGCCGTCGGCGTCGTCTGCGGACGCGCCGGGTGGGGATGGCCGGCGGTGGCCGTCGCCATCGGCCCCATCGCCTGGGGGCGCGCCGTCTGCTGTCTGTTGGCTGTTGGCTACTGCTAGAGACAGAGACCTGCCACCCGTACTCACCTCCTTGCGTTTCTTGGGATTGACCAGCTCGGGCCCGCCGATGGGCTTGCCTGTCGCCCAGTCGTACGTCGTGACATAGGTCTTGAGCTCGCCTCGCTCCCATGCGAGATTCGGATCAAACTTGCCAAACTCGACGGGGTCGACGGGCTCGCGCTTGAGGCGCCGCGAGTATCGCGGGTTGAAGCCACCAGTGACGTAGTCGATGTTGATGATGGCCTGGGCCAAGGCTCGTACCCGTTCAAAGTCGGGTAGATGCCCGTGGAGGTGGCGGGCGTACTCGCTTGTCTGGGCGGCGCGCCGGAGAGACGCTTCGGCCTGCAATGGGGTGAGCATACCGCATCTACAATGTATATATTGCTTGATGGTTCGGCGGCCATGCGGCTACGATACTGTACTCACTAGATTGTACGAGTCTCGGACATAACCCGCGACCAGCGCGATCCACGCCTCAAAGGTCCTGTCTGGGTTTGTGTATCTCTTTGGTGTTATGAGCCACGCATAGTTCCTGGCTGTCAGCTGCAGTGTGGGTGCGAGTGGAGTGCTCACATTTCATGGGCCTTGTCGCAAACGGCCAGCTTGAAGCAGGTCGCGTCGACCTCGCCCCAGTCTCCACTTGCCTCGGCAGCAGCCCACGCCTTGCTCGCGCGCTGCGCCGAATAGAGGGCCCATGACGATTCCATGCGGTCCGTGAAGGGAGCTGGGCCGAAACCCATCTGCCAGGTGATTCGCGGAAATGTCGGTGGTGAAGACATGACGAGCTCGGGCCCGCCGATGGGTTTGCCCGTCGCCCAGTCGTACGTCGTGACACAGGTCTTGAGCTCGCCTCGCTCCCACGCGAGATTCGGATCAAACTTGCCAAACTCGACGGGGTCAATGGGCCCACGCTCACGCCTCATGAGCCGATAGTATCGCGAGTTGAAGCCGGAAGAGTGGAAATCGAGGTTGAATATTGCCTGCGCCAAGGCTCGCATCTGTTCAAAGTCGGGTAGATGCCCGCAGAGGTCGCGGGCGTGCGCGCTCGTCTGGGCTGCACGTCGAAGGGAAGCTTGAGCCTATGAGGAACAAGGTGAGCCACACCATCTGAATATGGTTGCACAGTGCAAGGCAATAGTTGCCGGGGTTGACTTACCAGGTCGAATGCCTGCTCAACAAAGCCTGCAACCTTCTGCTTCCACTCGTCAAACGTCTGGTGCGGGTTCCTCTCTGTCAAGGGGATGGCGAGATACGCGCGGGCGCTGATTGTCAGCTAAACGGTGTTACTGAATGTAGTTGTGCATGGAGGCGTACATTTCATGAGCCTTGTCGCAAACAGCTAGTTTGAAGCAGGTCGGGTCGACCTCTCGCCAGTCTCCGCTTGCCTCGGCAGCAGCCCAGGCCTTGCTGGCACGTTGCGCCGCACAGAGCGACCACGACGAGTCTAGCTCGTGGGTGAAAGGAGCTGGACCATAACCGATCCGCCAGGCGGTTCGCGGGAATGTCGGCGGGGCCGATATGGTCGATGTGGCCATGGTTGTTGTAGACTCGGGTGGATTTATGTTTGGGATTGGGACAACAAGTTGGATGTCGACAGCGTCCGTGATGATGTTGAGAGCTTAAGAAGGGTTTGGATACAGCGTGGGTGATGATGGTGTGCACAACACAACGGATGCAGTCAAGTAAGTACTGGCCACTGGGCAAGTCGCGGCTGCCGGGCTACTGTGCACTAAAAAGTGACGTAACACGCCGAGAATGCACTGTAGCATGTAGCATTACCCCCGGCCTCGAGCGTTTCAGGATGAAGTGCCGTTTCGTCCAACATGCGTCAGGACGTTCACCATGGGTGGAGTTGAGTTTGTGGCGAAACTCGACGACGGTGGGAGCCTAGCCGGTGTAACCCAATGCAGTCTTACCGTTCACGAGTGCCCAGAGCCACGGCGGTGCTGATTACTCCTTGGTTTCAACAATGGCCTCCCCACAGATCGCATCAAGTGCCTCGTTTGCCGTTCTATACCCCCCTACTGCATTGCACAGCATAAGCACAGCGTTTGTGTTGCGCACAGCTCTCCACCTTGTACCCTCGAGTGGGCAGGATCAAAGCTGTTCAACCTCAAACATCAAGGCAGTCCAGCATCAAACAAGGCAACGGCTTTAGATTCAGCAACGACAGCGCTACAAAGTCCTCTTGAAACCATTGTGAAAAGGCCGAACCCCTCGTCCAGCACAGCAAATGACCAACCACAGTCCCGCTGGGATGATGCCGACTAGTCTCACACGAGGTCGGCGATGCGTTTGGGAAAGTATGTCTCTTATAAAGCTAGCTAAAGGTGCAGAGTCGCAATGCAACACCGACACGCACTCGACTCGCAAACAATCCCAATCTCTCGCTGCGTAAGTTGAGTTGAAGTGGACCAAGTTTCTTGCCCGCTTTCGCACCGAGCCTGTCACATGGAAGCCCGACGTCGACTCGACAACGTACAATACAATCAAGCCTGTTGTAGAGTACGTGATGGACCACCTCCCTAACGGAAAGGGTGTGTCTATCAAACCGATCGACCCCTCGACTCTTTCCGAGATGCTCGAGGAATTCGACCTCGAGTTAGGGAGCGAACAGTTCCCCGAAGAACACGCCAACCTCGGCAAGGCCGTCAACAACAAGATGCGGCACGAAGCCAGCCTCTGCTGCTGGATGGATATGGTTCTTGGCAATCTCATCGGTCTCCTCCTGAAGACACGGCCGTTCCGGATCTTGGGCGGCTGGGACACACCGGCATACGAGCCCGAAGTGCCGATTCAGTACCACAAGTCGAATAAGATGGTGACGGCCGACATCGATCGCGCAGTGACCACTCGCCGAAAGGACGATCAAGAGGTCATCCAGCTCGTCGAGTTGAAGCGGTTCAAGGTTGCGCCCGACGAGGTCTTTAGAGCCGCCGACGCCTGGGACAAGGACAGCGTCGATGCGACTGTGAAAAAGGACCCCATCTTGAAGAAGTCCGGACAACCCTCGCTAAAGTCAAACGGAGAACCAAAGTACAACTGTTCGCTTCAAGTGCGCAAGGACGGCTTGTTGATCCAACGGTCCAATCACGAGGTCTCGCTTCTCACCCTCGTTCTCGAAACATACGGCTACTGCGTCACCGCCGGAGCACCATGGGGCATCACATTCACTGGCAACTGCTTTATTTTTGTCCACGTGCCAGACGCGACTCAAATGTGGGACAGTCGTTCTGGGCCGCCACCCGACATGGTAGAGTTTTCTGTCATGCATGGCCCCACATCGGTCCGCAAGGACGAATGTTCCATTTTAGGCGCGATCGGTGCGACTGCGTTGGGTAACATTCGTCTCAAGGACGCTTTCGCCGACGACGACTACTCCATGGCGACCGCAAGCGACTCGACCTCGTACTCGACCACGTCGTCCTCGAGGGCGCCCTTTTTCCGCTCCGGTGGTGTATCACCCAGCCCCCGCTCGTCCCCTCCGCGGCCTTCGAACACCCCAACGCCAAACGCGTCAAACGGCCATTCCGTCTATCCCAGGTCACGCGGCGTGCCTCCGGCCGCCGGTTCGAGCTCGCGCTCTGGTTCCACGTCTTCCGCCCCGGTATACGCTACCCCTGGGCCCCAGTATCCGCCTGGCTTGAATGGCGGGTACGCGCAGCCGCACCTTACAGTCGATCAATATCAGCAGCGTACAGTGGCTGGTGACCCGTACGCGGATCGCAGGTGAGTACAGAACGATATGAGAATCCGTAACATGCTGACAATCAGGCCACGCGGTACGGGCGACCTGGACATGTATCAGACGTCATTTCTTCATTACCCTGCGAGAAAATGAGCAGGCCGTCTGAACAGTGATTGCTGGTGTGTCATGATAAATGTCTTGTAGCTGTAGTTTGTTGTAACTCTGGTTTGTTGCAAAACACTAATCGCTTCGTCTTTGGTCGTCTGGAGCAGGAGAAAGTTGCGTTTGACGTTGCCGAGCGTTGCGTGTGGGAGCCACCACCATTGTCCACTAGGTCGTGTATGCGTCACGTGATGCGGCGCACATCACTTGCATTGAACTGGGCCAGTTCGAGAAGTAGTTGCACCCCGTGCACAGGACGAGGCAGGATGGAGGGCGAGGGCATGTTCGAACGTGCATGGCGTGTCGCGAGTTTGCACGTTGGCTGGCTCGCACTACGTGCGCTAGCCGTGTGCCATGTGCAGCGCAGCTGTGGAGCAGTCTCTAGGCCTCGACTAGGAGTGGTAGCATGGCGGCCATGGTAGATATGGCAGCATCGTAGTGTGTCATGCGCCACGCGCCATGTGCCATGTGTCAGTCGCGTCGGCGCCAGCGCCGAATCTTGACGTGATTATTGAATTAGTCAATTGTACCACTTGGCTGGATTGCCGTCTTGGCGTTTGCGGGTACCAGTCGTCGTCGACGTGGTTGGGCCATAGGGTCGATGCCAACCTGCTCCGTAGCTGGCATGCATGCCATGCTGGCTGGCTGGTTTGGTGGACTCTGCGTCTGCATCGCTGCACTCCACCACTGTGGATGGAGTTGGAGGTGCTGTTATTGGCCGCGAGCAGAGTGGGACTGGGATGTGGTCGGCAGGGCAGACTCGGAGCTCGGAGTGTCTCGACCTTGTCTCACCTGCGTCTAAACAACGCGTAGCGCCACCGCCGCAGCAATGCCGCAACGTACCCTGCCAGTACAGAAGAGTCAAGAGACCCTCTGGCAGGAGCGTATTGGATGGGTGCATGTCATGTTTGTGTTTAGCCTCGGGGCGGGACCCTTTTAGACATAGGGTTGGGTCATTTTTTTTCCTTCTCTCTTTTCCTATTTTCCTACAGTATGTGCCGCCCAAGCCACGTTTATTCAATTCCTTGGGGATCTCGGCACAAAAGGAGCAAGGCTTTAAACTGTACCCAACTATAGCACGAGAGTATATCAGCTGTTGATGCATGCGCGACACGGTGCACACAGCATGTTGTGTAGGCAAAGCACCATAGGTGCATCCATGTGCGAAAGTTTTGTTGGGAAGTGTTTTGTTGATGACGGCAGAGAGGAATGGACAGGATAGTCTTTCGCTCCCCGGCGATCTCATCTCCTGGCAACAGATTGGCGCCATGGCGGCGTCTCACAATCAATACCGCCTGCAACCGCAAAGAGAGCCAGCAGCCAGCCAGCAAGGCAAGGCAAGGCAAGGCAAGGCGCGGTAGAGGGAGAGAGCATGAGAGCCAGGCACTACTGTGAGTGGCCATTTTTGCTCGGTACCAGAAATTCAACGCATCTTTCTCGCGTGTCAACTAGAGTGTATATTCTTCCCTGAATCGACCACTGTCTGGTTGTCTACCCGCCTTGTCCCCGGTCGACCCGCCCCGCCCCGCAATTGCAACAGCACCTGGCCAACCCCTCTCCCCTGCTACGCTGTACGCCGTCTACAGTAGACTACACTTGCTTCTACCACGACTGCTTTCAACTTTACTTTTGCCGACCACCGCCGCTCCTTTGACACACCCACACTCAACCAACCCCACACTTCATCGTGCTTCTCTCCACCTCGTTCCACTTTGTCTACCACTACTCGAACACTTGACTTGCGCCTCCGCATCCCTGCCCCGCCGCGCCCCTTCCAGGTCGCCTGTGCTCGCTTGCTCGCTGCCGCCGCAGGCCACGCCACGCCACCACACCCACCCTTTCACGTTGGCCCGTGCCCTGCCGCCGCCTGGCCCCTCGCGTCATTTGGCACACAAACGTGACCACCGCCAGTGCCGCGACCATTTACAAACTGGACACTTTCTTCTTCTCACTTCACCTCCTTCCGTTTCACGAATCGCCACTGCAGTTGCCATCCTCTCGTAGGACCACAGCATGAACGACCCCCGCCAGCGCGCGCCGTTCCCCCACCAATCGTCGTCGCTTGATCTGCGCTCGACGTACGCCAACGCGACACCACACGGAACACCCCCGCCACCACGCTGGACCGAGCCCAGCAAGGGCGGCGCTCATCTTCTCCCCCACCATCCCCACCACTCGCTCAGCAATGGCAGCGCACGCACGGGCGGACCAGGCTTCTTCCCGCCGCAGCCTGACGCGGGCCCGTCGCGGAGCTTTGTCTCGGCGGCGCGGGGCGCAGGCCACCTGCTCGGCCTGCGGATGGAGCGCAAGCCCAGCGACACGGACATTGACCTCGACGACAGCGCGCCATTCGGTCGCCGCTCCAGTGCGGGCGGCATCACCATGCCATCGTCTTTATCGTCGCTCGGCGCCATGCTCCCCCTCGACAGCGAGCGTATCGCACGCCTCCAGCGCAGCCTCCCCTCGGCGGCCACCGTCCGCTTCCTCCTCCTCTGCACGCTCTGGTACGCCAGCAGCGCCGTATCGAGCAACACGGGCAAGGTGATTCTCAACGCATTCCGCTTCCCCGTCACCCTCACGATTGTCCAGTTTGCATTCGTTGCCGGCCTCTGCTGGGTCTGCTCGCGTCCACAGCTCGGGTGGACAGGACGCCTCCGCACACCCACAAAGGCAATCCTCAGGCATACCCTCCCCATGGCCGCGTTCCAGGTCGGAGGACACATCTTCTCCAGTCTGGCCATTTCACGTGTGCCCGTGAGCACCGTGCATACCATCAAGGTGAGTCGCACGTGTGTGGCGAGTGGCAGAGGTGGAACGGCGAGGGGCGATATGATCGTGTCATTTTCGGCAAGTGTGCAGAGCGCCGAGCACGTTTAGTGCGTTCTCCTGCCGGATGACTGCATGCCCGGTGTTCGCTCAAGCCTGGAGGGGTTCGAATTCCACTCGGAGACGAGCAGCCCAGAGACTGTAGCGTCGTCGAAGAGACAAGCGACCGAGAGTGCATCCATGGTCTTATCAGGCACTAGCCAGTATCCATGCCTTATCTGGTGCCAGCGACGACCAAGATGGCGTCGAGGTCAAAACTCGCTGGATCCGTGCCTTGCATAATGTGGGGCCAAGACGACAAGAGCAGGAGCTCTACATGATATCCCAGAGGACCAGCTGTGGCCTCAAAGCCATGCACCTCTCCAAACCCCAAGCTCCCATGCTGACCCCCAGGCCATGTCTCCCCTCTTCACGGTCGCCGCCTACGCCCTCCTCTTCCGCGTGTCGTACTCACCCGCGACATACTTTTCGCTCCTCCCGCTGACATTCGGTGTCATGCTCGCAGTGTCGGCCGACTTTACGCTGTCCAACTACCTCGGCCTGGTGTGTGCGTTTGGAAGCACGATTGTGTTTGTGTCGCAAAACATCTTTTTCAAAAAGGTCATGCCGACGCCGGGCTCGGCCGCCGACTCTTCCGCCCACGGCCCACGCCTGGACAAGATCAACCTGCTCTACTTTTCGAGTGGGATGGCGTTCCTGCTCATGATCCCGATCTGGTTCTACAGCGATGTGCCTCGCCTGCTGGCGCTGTGGTTTTCGCCCGTCGCGGCGGCAGCATCGACGACGGCGACATCGACATCGATGAGCCGCGTGATTGTCTACTTTTTCATCAATGGCACGGTCCACTTTGGCCAAAACGTGCTTGCGTTCAATATTCTCGCCAACACGTCGCCCGTGACGTACAGCATTGCGTCGCTCGTCAAGCGCATTGCCGTCATCTGCCTTGCGATTGTGTGGTTCAAGCAGAGCGTGCACGGTGTGCAGGCGGTGGGCATTGGACTCACGGCCCTCGGACTGTGGATGTACAACAACGCCAAGCGCGACGTGGACAAGGGCGAGAAGCGCGTGCGCGCCATCGAGGCCGCGCGCGACGGCATGCTCCCGTCCAACATCAAGGAGCAGCGCATGCTCGACGGCACGTCGACGCCCGACTCTGGCGACGACGAAAAGTACACGCCGTACAACCTCACCATTGGCCGCGATTTCAAGGCGCACGTCTCGCCAAAGCCAAACTACCCCGCGCACTTTGAGAGCACGTCGACGTCGTCGGCCCTCCCTTCTCCCTTCCACATGACCAACGGCCACGCCAGCGGCCTCTCGAGCGGACTGTCGAGCAGTATCCCCAGCGCACTCGGCAACGGCATGCCGCACTCGCTCGCCAACGGCCCGCCCATGGCTATGGCCAACGGCCAGACGAGCCCACCTTACGACAACGGCCAGGCGTACACCTTCGCACCGCCCCCACCACCCCCAGCGCGCAAGGGCGTCCAGCCCGGGCCGTACCCGTCCCCGCCTGCGAGCACCGCCTCGTCCCCGCCCCTCCCTGCCGTCCACCTCCGCGACGACATCCCCACCGTCCTCACCGCGGGCGCATAGCGAGCGAGAAGAGGCGTTTGCAGCGTCCACACGCATGCAGACACGGACAATGGACAAACATACGAGGAACACACGGCGCGGACAATGGGGGTGTCACAGGCCACCAGAGGCCGGAAAGGACATGCACAACTGCCGTCATACACGCGACGGGATACGCGCCGACATTGATAGAACCAACAACACCACAACATGTACATGCCATGCCCTACCCTTTAGATATTAATAGAACAATGCACACCATCCGGCCATGGCGCCATGAACGTAGCTGCAGCAGTGTATCTCGATCTGGATCACGGTACGATCCTACTAAAGGACACGACTCGGGACGTTACAGGACGGGTAGGCCAAGTGTATGAATGAGTACGGGTCACTGTTGACATGGTTTGCTGCTGCTCACTGTTGGACATGTGGCGATGTGACGCGGTGGTTGAAGACGAACGGCGGCGTGACTAACAACGCAAGGCGGCAACGAATGGTTGCCCATTTGGTACATGTGTGACGACGAGTTGAGCAACCTCGCAGTCAGTCACGTCAGCAGACCCACCAGCCCCAGCCACAATCGGATACCAAGTGCCCCACGGCGCCATCTACTCTCACTTAGCACCTAGCGGCTGTATTGCCAGTCTCCAAGTCTTGGCCTGGTGCTCGGCGCCACGAATAGACCCCACTACCTCGGCTGCACAAGACGGCTCTGGTCACTTGACCACGTCGCGTGCTCCCCACTGGGACCACCGTGCAGTGCTAGTACCTCTGACAACTCGTTGCGCTTGTGAGCCAGTGCTCTACTTGTGCTCCAGCCCCGTACTTGTGTTCCAGTCCTGCGCTTGTGCTCCAGTGCTCGTCCTCGCGTCAGTCGCTGCGCTCTGCAGCACGCCTGTGCAGGAAACGTCACATGCCATGAGATGCCGCTACACGGTCTACCGGCCTGCCACTATCTACCACTGGCCTGCCCATGCCCTACTACCATATGCTCGCTCACGCCTTTCCACTTTCTACCACTTGCGGCCCATTGCGCCGCGCTGGCCCGGCTGGACTCCGCCCCCAACGCCTCCGCCACCGCTTACTCCGCCGACGCCGCTCACGCCGCCGTACCCGGCAGGCGGGTACTGGCCGGGCGAGTAGTATGTGCTGGGATCGTAGCCCATGTTCTGGTAGTCGACTCCGGGGTTGACGCCGCCGCCGACACCACCGACGCCGCCAACACCGCCTCCGTGTACGCCGCCGACGCCGCCGTTGACGTTGGCGTTTGGAAAGCGCGAGCCGCCACCGCCCGCGCCGCCGCCGCGCCCGGGGCCGCCGGCCATTTGCGTCCCAAAGCCAGTGTGGCCGTACCCGCCGACATGGCCGTAGAGCGGCGCGCTCTGGCGGTACTGGCCCGGGTAGCCGTTGAACGCGGCACCCGCGCTCTGGTAGCCGCTGCCACCCTGCTGGCCGTAACGGTAGTCGTTCGAGTACGGGACACCGACACCACCGCTCACTGCGCCGTCCTTGCCAGCCGCGGGCGTGTAGGGCTGCTGCATCGCCGCGCCGCCTTTTTGCTCGAGACCGCCCTTGCCCGCATAGCCGTAGCCAGGAGTCGCCATCGATGTGCCAAACGACGACGCCCACAAGCCTTGTTGGAAGCCGTTCGTGCCGCCCGTGCCCGCCCCGTTGCGGCCCATTAGGCTGCCGTACTGCATGCCCATTCCACCGTCGGGGCTCGCGCCACCAGACCCCATCGGGTACTGGAACCCGCCTGCACTGAGGTTGGACCGCATGGAAAACGCAGATGCACCAGGCTGGTTGAGCGGGTACGACGTCGTCTTGACGCCCTGATTGCTCGACTGGTCCGAAGAGACGGACGGTGGTGCGTTCAGAGACGGGTACAGCGGGGTCTCTGGCTGGCTTGGTGCCGACACCTGCGGAGCTGGTGCCGCCGTCGCCCGCGAGTCTCCGCTCTGCTCCCACACACTCTTGAGGTGCTCGTGCTGCGGCGCGGCGCGCGCAGGCGATGTCACAGGGTATGCCAGCGCAGATTTGGCCCACGGGCCCTGCGTCGCGTTTGGTGATGTCGCATTGTGGCGAGCGGCCGGCGCACTAGACGGAGGCGGCGTCCCAGGCTTCTGGTCGGTTAGTTGGGTCTACCTTAATTCCAACCACGATATCCTCACCTCATCCTGTTCAGCTGCCTTTGCCGTCGTCGCCTTGTCGTCGGCCTCAATGTGCTCGAGGCTCATCTTGTTGACCTCGTCAAGCAGGCTGTCACCGTCGAGCTCACTCGAGACCATGAATCGCACACCCGGCTTGCTGTCGGTACTGATGCGTGCAGCCAGGCCGGTCGACACGGCACCGTCGTGATCGAGGAAGCGGCGCTCTCGTTCCGCCTTGGGCGGCTTGGGTGGGACTACAACAGCTGGGGCTGCAGTCGTGACCGGATGCAGAGACGTTTCAGTGGTCTGTGTCAACTCGGCTTCGGTGTTAAAGGCGCTGAGCTTGGAAGGTTCCGGCGTCGTGCGTGACTCGGTTGCAGCTCGGCGCTTGGACTTGCGCTGGAACATGACAAGCGTCCGGGGCGAGATGCTAACAATGGGACCCGTGTCCACGTGCTTGCCAAACCGCCGTCCGATGGGCTGTGGAAGGAGAAGGTCGGCGACCGTGAGTGCGGGGAAGTAGTCGAGGGGAGGGTCAAAGCTCAGACTCCAACCTTTGGGCGCGGGCGCACGCGGACCGTCCGCCATCCTCAGGCGCGCGCGAGGAATGGGACCAAGCGATGGCGGCGTTGCCTTTGGGAGCTTTACAGTGTACAGTCTCCACGCTGGAGGAGGTGAGCGCGGTGGCTCTGTCTGGGTGGCGTCAAAATATTCGGGAGGAAGGTGCGCAAGCTTGGGAACATGAGGCTTCTTGTCCTGCTTGGGTGCTGGCGCCGGGACAGCTGCGCTCTCGGCGGCAGGAGCAGCGGCTAGTGTAGTCGCCGCTGGTGCCGAGCGTGTAGGAGCTGGAGGTGCTGATGGGGCCGAGGGCACTGAAGGAACCGACTTGGGGGTCTCCGCCGAGCTGTCCTCGCCGTCGTCCCCCGGTGGTGTCGAGCGAGCCTTTGCCATGGCAGCCTGAAGGCGGGCAAGCATTGCGTCAAAGTTTGCCTCCTTCTTCATCATGTACTGTGGCAGTGGCGCTGCAATATCGGGCACCGAGGACTGCTCTGGCAGCGCGGACTTGACCTTCAGCGACGCAGACGAGCCCGATCCCGAGTCGCCAGCCGGTGGTGTGACGTGAGGAGGGAGTTCGCGCTGTGGTCCCGACGGCGCTGTCGGCCCCATACGGCCTTGAATGGGCCCAGATGCGTCGCGCATGGGGTTGCGTGAAAGGTCACGAGGGCCGCGGCGCGACTCGCGCTGTGGAGCATCTGGTCGAGGCTGGTCAACACTTGGCCGGCGGCCGTCGACACTTGGCCGGCGCCCTTGTTCAGCGCTGGGGCGACGAGGTTTTCCAAGGCCAGGAGGAGGTGGGGGAGGGAGAGGTCCAGTTCGCCGCCACGTAGGCGCCAAGTCTGCAGGGCGTTCCGGGTTGGCTGTGGGAGGCTCTGCTCCGGGTTCTGGACGGGGTGGGCGCGGGGCAATGGTTACTTGAGGCGGGGTAGGCTTGCCAAGGCCAGGTGGAGGAGGTGGCACTGCTTTGGACAGACCAGGAGGGGGAGGAGGGACAGTCGCAGTTGTCGCCGGCGCCACCATAGGCGCTGGAGCGGGAGCTGGTTTGGGCTTGTCACCAAACCGCTCAGCGAGCTCACGAGCCTTCTTGCGCGCGCGCTCCGCCGCTGCTTCACGCTCGGCTTCCTCGGCCATTCGGCGTTGGCGCGCCTTTTCGGCTGCAGAGTGCATCTCTGCGGCCTGGACTTCACCCACGACAGGCGTTATTCCCGCTGCAGAGGGGGCTGGGGCTGGGGCTGGAGCCGAGGCCGGCGCCGTGGCAGCGGCAGGAGCGGTAGGGGCTGGAACTGGGGGTAGCGCACTGGTGGCGTTGATCGGCGACGTGCGTGTGGGAGGTTGCAGAGGAGGTGCACGGGCTGGTTGGGCTGAAGGAAGCGGGCGGGACGGTGGGTGTGAGCCAGCAGCTGGGTGAGAATCACGGCGCTCGCGTTGTTCGCGATGCGGAGGGAACTCGCGCTGCTCGTTGGGCTGTGCGCGCCAGGACGGGCGAGACGCCGGCGGTTGTCCACCTGGGGCTGTGCTGTGGGCCATATGCGGAGGCAGCATCCTGTTCGAGTCGGCCAGGTGTGGTGGGAGCGGTCGGTCATGCCCACCTGCGTGGGGTGGAGCCTCACGGGACATGAGCCTCGTCGGCTGTTGGGGCTGTTGCTGCTGAGCTGCTGCTGCCTGGCGCTGCGTGGGTTCGAGACGGTTCGAGGACGCGTTGAACAGTACACGGCCAGAGTCGACGCGGCTTTGTGGTGCGCCCGAACGCGAAGGCGACGTGGCTCGACGCGGCCAGCTGCGGTCAAAGTCGTCGGCAAAGCGGTCCGACTTGGAGACGGGCTGGTCGTCGGATGGCTTGGAATCGTCCCTTGAACCAAAGGTACGTCCATCGCCAAAGTCGATCGCCTCATCGTCGTCGTCTTCCTCCTGGAGACAAGTTAGCCAGCTACTAGATTGAAGGAAACAGTCAACGTACATCCCAGCGGTGTGCGTTTGGCTCCAGATGTGTAAACTCGTTCAGACCAGCGAGAATGGCTTGGTTGTGGGCCGCTTCTGCTTGAGCGACCGCCTGCGCGCTGAGCATAGCCTGACGCTTGCCTTGACATTTGTCAGCATGGTCACCAAATGATCAGCACGCAACCTACCCTCAGCAACCTCCTTTGCAGTCGGAAAGTCGCGAGACAATCCAGGACCCATTCTCCGGCCGTCGTGCCCAACAGAGCCCCAGGCACGGCGAGGCCCGCTTCCGAGCCCTTGTCCCGAGCCCATGGCAACGTTTGGGAAGCCGTGGCTGCGAGTCGGCGCGGGGTGCTGGAGAGGTGTAGATGTTGACTCGGGGGGAGGAAGCGCGGGCTTGGCCCAAGGCGACGTCGCGCTCGTACCAGAGGCTGTCGCTCCAGGAGGTTTGGGTGACGTGCTCGGTTTGGATGAGGGAACAGTGGTGAGCTTTGTCGAGAGGAGTTTGGATGTGGACTGGGTTGGGGCAGCGACTGCGGTAGGGCGCACTGGAGGCCGTCAGCAACACGGCGCACGGGCCACCCCCGTCTCTCTCGTCCAAACCTACCCTGCTTTGTCGGCGCAGGCACTGGGCTGGCCGCTTTGCTGAGAAACTCTTTGTTAACGCTAACAGAGCTAAACTTCTTCTTCGTCGCAGTCGCAGTCTGAGGCGGGGTCGACGTCCGCGACGACGGTGTGGGAACGCGCCCCATGGCCGCAGATGCAGCTGTGGGCGGCGCCGCTGCTGTCGCCGTTGGTGATCCACCGTTCGTGGCCTGTCCTTCCCTGACCGTGTTATCGGTCTTTGATTCCGTCTTGGCATCGGTCGCTCCGTCCGTCTCCGCCGCTTCCTTTGCCGACGAGCTCTCTTCCGGCGCCGTGACGTTGACCGTCACAGTTGTCGCTGAGCTCACGCCGGCGCCACTCTGTTCTCCGTCCGCCGCCCTCGTCACGCTACCACCCCCATTGCTCTCCTTCTCCGGTACTGCCGCAACTGGCGCGGGTGCCGGGGACGGCCTACCGCTGGGGTTTGGGGAACTGCTCGACTCGCCGTTGGGTGTTGCCGGTGCGGCGGCCACGCTGCTTGGCGCAGGGACGGCCACACCCGCGTCGCCGCCGTCGCTCACAGGCGTAGCTGTGGGCTTTGTGATTTCACTGGTCGGTCGTTGGATGACATTGGTTTCAGGGGGCGAAGTGCTCATGCTGGGCTCCTGGTATGGTCAGCGATTGGTGTTGCGAGAGTATAGCCGAGGGGCGTGTTGTGTGTTCTTCTGACACGAGTTGCACGAGAAGCGCAGGAGCTGGCCCAAGTGTTGGGTGGCAAAGAAGAGGTTCGCGCGAGTCCGAACGGGTAGGTTGTGGAGGGAGTGCGAAGACGCGCGAGTTTGGTGGAACAGGATGTGGAACAAGGGGAAACTGGCCAAAGGGAAGACGCACATGGGGAGTCGGACTTGGACTCGGCGCATACCACACACCGCTCGGTCGGGGACGATGATGAAGAGAGTTTGGTAGGCCGTCGACGATGCGGTAAGTGAGTGGCGGGACCGTTGACGCGTTTGTAGAGTGCGTCCAAGAAGGTGCTGGGAAGAGCGGGAGAATCGGGACCGAACAAGGCGTCGAGTGGGAAGGTGGCGGGGAAGGGGTATCGGGAGAACAAGGTTGATGAATGCGGTCAACGAAAGGGGAAGAGTGTCTCCACCGGGTTGTGTGATGGTGAAAGTGGGAAAAGAGCCTCTGCGATGAGAGTCTTGTTGATGACGGCGATGGCACGCGTTGAGTTTGGTTGTGCTATCGGCGTGGGTGGGTGGTGATGATGATGGCTCTGGTGCAGTGCAGTACAGTGGTTGTCGTAGGTTGTCGTTGATGTCGGAGGTCACGAGCCGTGCCTTTCCAGTCCAGTGAGTGCTTGGGCCCACCGTGCGTGTCTGTCTGGCTTGGGTTGCTTGGGTTGCTTGACGGTATGCCACCGTTGAATGCATCCAGCGCTGTGCTGCCACTCGCTCGTAGTTGCCTCCGCCACCGGCCCTGGCTGCTGGCTGGCTCCTCCTGGTACGCGCGGTATATGGCCCTGGCTGGCTGGATACAGCTGGATACAGAATGAATGACGGGCTTGCAGGAACCAGGCTAACAGCCAGCCTGGCTGGCACGGGATTTACCCATATATCCCCGAATGTGGCACTCGGCGTCGTCCCTGGGCTGGCGGCCGTTGGCGGGGCAGTGGATCAACCACTGAGATCACGAGTGTTGCACCTCGCTCGCTGCTCGCTGCTCGCTACCTGCCAACTTCGAGACCTCGACTTGCATACCCAGCCGCCTAGCCGACTCGCCGTCCAACCCACCATGGCAGCCAGGTCCTCGCTCTCCGCGCTCCGCGGCGGACTCCGCGTCGCGACCCGCACCGCTCCCCGCCCTGCTGCTGCGCGCTCGCTCGCGACTTCGGCCGCCCTCCGCCAGGGTGCGTAGTTGGTGCTCCGATACGCCGAGATGGGACGCGCTCGGCCATGACAGACATGATTCAAGAGACGCGGCATGTCGGTCATGCCCATGTCTCCAACGTGTCATGCCATGGCCTAAACGTTTCCTGTCATGGTCATGTCGGACAAGCCCACTTGCATGCTTTCATATTCGACAGAGCTGACCCCTCCAGCCCAGCCATCGACGCCGCCCTTCTCCGAGCCTGTTGGCGTCAACCCCGCAGACGTGGTCAAGCCCGTCACTACGGCCCTCCACGACTATGGCCAGTACATCACCACCTGCCTGCCCAAATACATCCAGCAGTTCTCCGTCTACAAGGACGAGCTCACCCTCTACGTTCCCCCCCAGTCGATTGTCCACGTCCTTACCTTCCTCCGCGACCACACCCAGTGCCAGTTCAAGCAGGTCGTTGACATTACCGCCGTCGACTACCCCACCCGCGAGAAGCGCTTCGAGGTGGGTTTCGTGCAGAAGGAGTGCTGGGCGAGAAGCTGGGGGGACAGGGACATGGAATCGCGCGCCAATGTTGTTGTGTCAATTCCGCGTGGAGCCGTATGGCGCAGAGACACAGTGACCGTGAGCTGCGCGCTAACATTGCAGGTCGTCTACAACCTCCTCTCGGTCGCACACCAGTCGCGCATTCGCGTCAAGACATATGCCGACGAGGTCAGCCCTGTCCCCTCCGCGGTCGAGGTCTTCCAGGGTGCCAACTGGTACGAGCGTGAAGTTTGGGACATGTACGGTGTCTTCTTTGCCGGCCACCCAGACCTGTGAGTATTGTGTGCGCGTACGGATGAGTTGGGTCAGAGATGGACAGCGGGAGAGACTGGGACCAGGGGGGATTGTGGAGACGCGAGAGAGGTTTGGCTGGGTTGCGCCAAAGTGTGGTGGGCAAGAAAGAGAATGACTGGGGCGATCGCAAGGCGGATTTGAGGAGTTCACCGTGACCAGCAAAAGCGAGCTCGATGCTAACACACAGGCGTCGTATCCTTACCGACTACGGTGAGCCGATCCGCCAGCCTAGCGATAGGACGCTGGGAGCATGAACGAGACGGGGAACTGACGTGCAGGTTTCGAGGGCCACCCTCTGAGGAAAGACTTCCCTCTGACGGTGCGTGTGTGTGACTGCAGGGACTGGGATGGTTGGAGGGGGATGAAGGTGTGCGGAGGAGCACATCTCGACTCCACTCTGGACGCGTGCTGTCCATCACGTTGTCTCTGCCCACCCCACAGGCCGACTCCAGATCTACACCGCGATGTTTGCTTGAGGAATCCCCGCTGACAGTAACAGGGTTACTCGGAAGTCCGCTACGACGAGGCCAAGAAGCGCGTGGTGTACGAGCCCCTGCAGCTCACGCAGGCGTTCCGCAACTTTGCCGACGGCGCCTCGCCCTGGGAGCAGGTCGGCTCGGGCAAGGACTCTACGCCCGAGGTGAGTAATTGGGTGGCGCGAGGATGGAGGATGGTATGGGTGTGCTGGCCCGTTGAGCAGGGGCCAAACGTGCAGCCAAGAAGTCTTTACGCTCGCAACTGTCACGCCTGCGCCTCCAGCGTTTCGAGCTAGTTGGGGGTGATGACAGTCAACCTCGCAACGGACACGGTGCTTCCCATGCCGTCCCATCCCCGACAATTATGCGACATAGCTAACGACCCAGAGCTTCAAGATTCCCCCGCCGCCCCCGCCTGCGGAGGAGAAGAAGTAGGAATAGAAATGCGTATGCATGGGCTGGCGATCGGCGGGTTGTGGCATTTGCTGCTGGAACCAGTGGATGACGTCGAGTCACACGGCCGAGTCCCTGACGTGGTTGTCGTTGAACCCAAACCCCCAGATGGACACGGCCGGCTTGCCGTTCTGCCGCGCGCGCGCAGGCGTGTCGGCGTACTCGCGCATCTTGGTCTGCCAGTCGTTTTTCATCTCATTCTGCATCGTGTACTTGCGCCCCGACGCCTGCGCCGCCCTCGCGAGGCAGCTGGCAGTGATTGTGCAGCTATCGGAGCTACGTTGCTAGTGGAGAACCACAACAACGTGTTGGGAACGACCAGGGATACCCAAGTTGTCCACAGCGCCGCGGCAGCACTTCACTTGCGAGATTAGCCAGGGCCAATACACTTTCCCTACTGGCTGCTTTGCGCGGACTTGCCTGACACATACCCGTGATTCGAGAGAGGTAGCCACATACTCAGTGGAGCGAGGAGTTGCACTGGGACGACCCCGTCTTAATCCCCTTCTTGTTGGACGTCAGCATGCGAACTTGAGTCTTCTGGCATTGCACTGGCACCAGTCATTAGTCTCCTTCACAAAGCGACGAGGCAGGCAATGAGTGTTTGGACGAACTGTTGTGCGGACCTCTGTCTCTTCCAATTCTAACTCTGTTTGGCAACCAGATATCGACGCGTCACTGCTTGCGCACTTGTGACCAACCTCGATACGTTGCGCACCCATCTGCAGTGACTAGCGATTTATGGATAACCTCTGGTCGCCCCCAACAGTCACCGACAGGATCCAGCGTCCTGATGTAGCTCACATATTCAATCACTGTAAATTACGGCGTGCCATGGCATGAAATCCACCCTGTCTCGATCCAGGGTGACCTCTCTGGTATGTCTGCTTTGAAACAAAGCCAGGAAGTAGACGAACGAGCCATGCAAGAGGCCGTCCAAAGTTAGTAATTGGTGTCGACTTATAAGATCATCTCCCCTACGAATCCTTGGCAGGGACATGGGACATGTGCCAGCTCGTCCTACGAAGAGCGTCCAGTGTAGAGCTTCGATTGCTTCATTGTCTCGAGTACTAGGACAGTCCTTCCTCCTTGATCGGCTTGTCTGCCTGCAAAATCCTAGTATCGCAACATGTCAAGCGCCTTGCAGTCATGTTGGCGATAATATGGAAAGAGGAAAACTGATACAGACTGCAAGCCTCTTCGGTGTCCACACTATTCCTCACTTGTTCGCCGTGTTTGTTTGTGTACGTTTTACAGGAGTGTCGTTATGTCGCCCCCCTTCGCTTGTCTTGGTCGTTTGGGATCGTGAGTTGCGGACTCGACTTATTTCAATATCGCGATCCACCTCTGATTCGGGAAAATCTCTGGGTATACACAGGTCCAGATCTGCAAGACACCCTCGCAGAGGTTGCCATCGCCAAGGTCGAGGCATATTCCTGTCAGATTAGCGGTTTCTTTATATATATATTCATATAAACAGTCGGCCAGTAATTGTGTCTACTCACCCGTGTCGTCAACGTCGCGGGCATTGGTGATCCGTTCGTTAGTATTCATGTTGATGGGGAAGCATCTGTTCCAGATTCCATACAATGGCTCTGCGAGGATGACCTGGTCGCGGTCTTTTGAGGGTCGGCTCGCAGCTGAGAGAGTTAGCCAAGACAAACCCACTCTGCCCGGCGACTGAACCACCTGGTGAGCGAAATGCCACCCAGTGTGCTCTACAGTAATCTGGCTAAACAACTGACCAGCAACAACCAAGTCGTTCCTTCCCGAAGCGACAATGCTGAGCTCGGCATCCTCCGAGTAGCCCTTGGGCCACCACCATTTCCATGCCTGGCCGTCGGAGCCATCACACTTTTTACTGGGGCCAGTCAGTGATACTCTGAAGGATGGCAGATGGGCGTCGTTAGCGAAAACTACGACCCACACTGTCAGTTGGGTCTCCGGAGTATCAATGTCGGCTACAGTGAGACAGTAGTCGGTGTGGTTGTTGCGGTGGATTGTAAAGTTGGCGACGCAAATCTCAGTCTCAATGTCGCATGGGGTACGGAGCCAGGGGCGGGGAAATGACAGACTCTCCAGTAGAGCATTCATTGTTCACCGGACACGCCGAGGCGAGGGTGGGCATGACAAGTGCGAGGTGGAAGTGGAAGAGCATGTTGAAAAACAATGGGATTTCCGAGGGTCCGAGTGACGAGAAAGAGAGAGAGCTAAGTGGAAGAGTGGCGAGGCAACGGGACAACTGTAACAATAGCAAGTATATATGCCCAGCGACGTTGAGCTTGTTATAGTACACGACTGTCTTGGCATTCAGGACACGCAGAGTAACACCAGAGTACAGGCAGAGACGATTGACGTCAAGGGCGGCGACGAACGGCCGCCGTCACAACTGCACGACCACATCGCAATCGAGAAGGATCATGGTCGGTGCCTTCAGGCTAATTTGTTATCGAACTCGAGTTTGAAGAGCGTCACGAGACATGGAGCCCAGAATTTCGTGCTTCTGCTTTCGGTTCGCCGTAGCGTTTCAACTTGCTCGGTTCTATCTTTCTAACTGACACATGTACGTGCGCGGCATGCCTTGTGTTGTACTCAGTGATCTTGCCCAGTAAAATAGCAGGCGAGAGAGTGGACTGCTGATCTTGGCGTGCTGGGGTACTTCTGGGGAGCATACCCTCGGATTCTAACCTAAATCTACACTGGTGCCGCAACGCCGTCGTTTTCACCTGACAGTGGGGTCTCTGCTGGCTCGCGTTCTGCGCAAAACGAGAGCACAGGACAACCTTCTCCATCTGGTACCCGTTACTTTGTGGCACTATGAACCATTTGGGTCCACGATGTAGGGGCACCGGTCGGCAGACGAATGTGCAGAGTGCAATGGGTATGTACAGTAGATACCGGTCGTCAGAGAACACGAGTCTGTTCACTGAAGAGTGGAGGACTACCTGGTGCGGAGCAGCGCGCGACCAATGTGTTGTCGTTATGCAGAATTTGTAAGTGCCACGACGACTCCAGTCCAACAACTTACCAGAAAGACGAGACAGCCACAATCATGACCAGAGCCGGAGCGACTCGCAACCAGGACAAGCGACACTGTTGACTAGGATCACAGAGGTGATCTTCCGAGGGTGTCTCTCACGAGCACACTTGTGATCGTGGGCAAGTCCCCTGGGGGAGACTGGGAGTCTGGCAACAATGATTAACATTCATTTTACACCAGCCGTTCTTTGTTGATCACGTAGCACACTTGCCGCCTGCCGCTTGTGTCTTTTTTATATGTCATCTCGATGGAAGTATGAACACGGCCGTTGCATGCCAGTGTCGATACCTGCGCGACAGACCAAAGGAAAGGTATTTGGCCACACTTCCTTGTACCCCTCGCAACACACCTCCACTTTGGCGTTGTTGCCGTGTCGAACGCCTCGAATGTGGCACGTGACTTGTAGCCATTCTGGTTCAGCTGAATGTGGTGGGATTACGTAATTTGTAACATATGGTGTGTTCTGGTTCTGAATGTCGTCATGCCTGAGCAAGAAGGCGGCAGTTCGACCCCCGTCCAATGGTCACTTTCGCCCTCCAAAAAGTCCTTTCGATGATTCGGTATGACATGCTACACCCTTTGCTTGCCATGTGTTCAAACGTCCCCTCCTTGTCTCCTCCTGTTGCAGCTGGGGGTGGCAGGACCCGCTTGGCCACGGAGATTAGGCCTACAACATTTGTACCCAAACGCCATACCCACCGCCACCTTTGATTCCCTTCAAGCAGAAGTTGTCCTCTGCGCAATTCATTCCAGGCTGCTTGTTCTGAAATCTGCTGAGGAGCGACCCCATGACGGCCGAACGGAATGGTGGAACAGCAATCGGGTGCCACGATTCGTGCATGCCAGCCTCCACACGCCACGCTCCACGAACTGACAATCAAGTCGCGATGGGCATGTGACCCACTGCCGCTGGGGAATGTTGGCAAAGATAACCAACGGGTGGGATGGATAACCAATGGCCCAATGATATTGGTGGTGCGGCAAGCGTTGTGGTCAGCTGACGATGGGGCCACGGTCAAAAACCGGGTCCGAACATTTGTACTCGTGTTGTTTCCCAAAGGATCCAAGGACAAAAAGCCCCGATTAGCTCTGGTCCAACTCTTAGCCCTCGGGTGCTGCGCCACACGCCATGCCGGTATGACAGACTATCTGGGCGCCTGACGTTCTTGGGTTTGGATATGGAGCGTGTCTCGTACCCATGCTAGTGGCCTAGTGGAGGATTGTGTCAGGTAGCCGAATACAGGCTGAACTGAACATGCGCCACCCAGTCTGCTGCTCCACATGACCTCATCCCCTCCCGCCGTGTATCAGCTGTGAGAATTATGGGTGTCAGCAGCGTCGTCGCTCGCCAGTCACAGGATCACAGGATCACACGGGGTCGGCGTAGCCTGTTCTTTCTCTAACGGGGGTGGTGGCGTTGGGTGCTGTCGTGGACTCGAAACACCTCGCACGTGCCGCCTCGCCACCTGCAACGTTTTCTTTGCTCCGCGGTGTTGCGCGGAGCTTTGTAGCTCCCTCTGCAGTGCGTCCAGCCCACCTCTTGGCATTCAGTTATGCGTACCAGAGCCGCAGATCTACCTGACCTGGACTGCGGAAACGTGCAACTCGGCAGCGAAACATCTCGTTCCTGTAGGCTTGGCTTTTTAACCATGACGCGACGGAGAGCAAGCATCGGGACCCACGATGTCGTGCGATCTGATAATGAGCGGCGCGGCGGCGGTGGCGGCTGCCCAATGGCTTGAAGGCTGCCACGATGCAGGAGTAGGGACAGTCAAATACGCCTCTAGGCCCGCGGCCAGACCTTTTGGGAGGATTCCTGGCCATTGATTGGAGAGTTTTGCCCTCGTCACAATCAAAGTGTGTACAGTATTTGAAGCTTGAGCACTTTCTGCCTCTGGCCTCGCCTCAGAGTCCCCTTTTACACATGTCGCACGGGCCCAGGGTCTAGTGTGGCCACTTGCCGCCGGGTCCCCTCCTTGTTTCCCTGTGGGCCCCGCGGCCGTGCTGCGGACACAACCTCCCTTCTAGGCACCGGGGTGGGGTCGAGACTCGACTCTACATGATCAAACGCCACTATCCACACAGTCCCCTCGGGTTTGATGCCTTATCCATTCCCTTGAGGATTGACGGTTGTGTTCGATCAAATACTCGTCACACACATCAAAACGCCTAATGCACCCTGGATGCGCCCCTCTTCTCCGCTGCCTTGTACCCAATAAGACCCTGGATCTGTTACGTCTTGGAATACTCGTCCCTTCCATGTGTGGGCAGGTGACCCCAAGTGACCCAAAGTGCCGACTGGATGCCAAGCCAAAAGAGCGATCTCGAGGCAGTGTCACGCACCCACGCACTTTCCGCCTTTGCCACCCTTGCCACCCGCGTCCCGGGGGGTCGTGGTGGATGGCCCAGCCCAGAGGCGTGTGTAAATTTGGCCGCAGTTTGATGGCTATTGACGTTAGCGTGAGCTTGTCTGTGGCGCGAGGCGCGCCCCCCGAAATGCAATCGTAAACCATCCTCAATCTCGACAGAGAGACTCGCCACCTACCATACAGTCCAGTCCAGTCCAGTCAGTCTGCAGTCAGGCGACCCAACGGCCAAGTCATCCTGCACCACAACCACCGACCCACCCACACAACGCTCGTTCCTTTACACGACTGCAATTCTTCACTACACTTCTCTCACTCCTTTCTCTCACGCGATCACATACACACTCGGCACCGCGCACCACATTGTGCTCCTCGTCGTTGTTATTCGTCACCAAGCTCGCACATCTGTCCTCACTCGAGCGCACCCCCCGATCACACACCCAACTCGCACTTCGTTTGCACCACGCCACCCGAGTGCGACGCGCACCACCTACTCCAGCCTCCTTTGTCGTGCAAACCTCTGCACACACCCCCTCGCACTCCTTCTCCTCGTGCACCACCCCCACGCACGAGCACAAGCAACAGCCGCCGGCACCCTACCCACGCCGCCTCCTTTCCCTCTTTGGTGTCGTTGGTCTCTTCCCCTGCGACCCCACCGTCCTGAACTCTCGGACCGCCGCCGCACGTCGCACGCGCCGCCGAACCCCATCGAGCTTTCCAGAGTAGCTCTCTGCCGCAAACGCCACACACAGACGGTGCGAGCAGCGTCAGGCGCCACCATTGTGATAGGCTGGTCATTACCAACGTGAATGATCCAGAGCCCAGGAGTGGTATTATTGACTGGCGCGCACCGACCCCCGCACGGGCCGCCACACACAACAGCCGACACAAAGGGCACAAGCCTCGTCTTTCCAACACCCAAACACGCATCCACCCTCGACACGCTCCTCGTAGACCTCGTGTCAAACAACGCGACAGAGCGGCAGCCACTGCCGCCTCTGTCTCCCCTGCCTACCCCGCCGCCGCCGCCTACAGGTGCACATTCCCTGCGCCCCCGCCGCGCACACACGCCGTCGCCGCCGCAGCGAGCGCCCCTCACACACACCCCATTCCCCTCGCAACCACCCCGCCGAGCCCCCAGAAACGGGACTCCCCGGTACGAGGACTCCGAGCAGCGCGCTCATAAACTCGACCCTTGTTGGTCTTCTTCCTCGTCTTCGTCTCAGACGTCCCTTTCATCGTCCTCTCTTACCCAATCCCAAAACTCGTCCACAAACCATTCGATGAACCGTCTGGTCTCCGTCACGACTCTTTCCGTCTCCGACTTTACCGCCTTTATCGAGGCCAGCGGTGCTTGCGGCGATGCATTCTCGCCAATCGTCGCGTGCCCCCGCAGCGCGTCGCCTGTCCTCCGGCCGTCGCGTCGCGTCTCGCGTCTCCAGTCATATACCGAGCTCTTCTCGCCCGAAAACTTTACCGACCCCTCGTACCGCCGCCGCAGTGACGTTGAGGGTAGTGGCTCCCATCGCGACGACGACGGCTTTGAGCCCGCCTCGCCGACGTCCACGGCGACGACCAGGACCCGCGGCGCACCGAGCCTCGTGAGCAGTTATACCTCGTCGTGTACCGAGGACGACGACGAGACCGACTGCGTCGACGAGGACGACGGTATCATCTGGTTTGGGCGTCGCGAGCCCCAGTCGGAACACGCGCTCCAGCGCGTGCGCTTATTCCGCGCAAACATCGGTCGCAATGTCGTCCACGACAAGCGCCCGGCGTCTGGCTCCAACTCTCCCGACCTCAAGGGCGAGCGCTCGCGTCCCCACGGCACCGTGTGGAAGAATATCCTCCACCGCGTCCGCCGCCGCTCCCACGATCTCAAGGACAAGGTGAGCGCGATGTAGCGCGCGAGTCTGCCACCGAGGTGCACGCCACGCCGCCCGCTGCGCCTCGTTCATCACCCCTCGTACACCCCGCCGCTGGCCAGGTACGAGAACAAGCCAAAAAAATTACTGCATTTCATCGGTTAGTCTCTCAGAAGCAAGTGTCACGCGAACCCTGCGTGACTGCACGAGCCCACCTTCCAGACTCCTCCCACCCAGACCTCGCTCACACCGCAGGGCAGGCACCACTCAAAATGTGATCAACCATGGCATTGTCATTTGTAGAACACTCTGTATTTAGAACAAGATCGCTCGGGATCGCCGTAAGAAGGCCGACAAGAGAAGGGCCGAGGACGACAAGGACATTCAAGGCGGCGTTGGCACGGCTCGCGCGCATGCGAGTCGTCGCGTCGGGCAAAGTCGCAATGGGACGTGGGAAGCAGTAGCATGTCGACGAGCATGGCTGTGTATCGCAGTAGCATTAATGCAACCAGTGTCAAGTACGGCGTGTGTGGACAACAGACGCGATCGGTGGAGTGGGAAGCGGTGAGCCGCAGCGCGCCGCAGGGAACCAGAGATGGTTGCTCGACATGCCGACACTTGTCGGGCTGGAATGCAGAAGCCGCAGTGCGCAGATGCGATCCACAGATCGGCGGCTGCCGCGCAGCAGACGCGTGTCGTCACTGCACAGCATGCAGGGCAACCGTGTGGCCGTGTCAGATCGGACATTCAAAGCCGACCGGACGCGATCCGGATCACCACCGTCGCACTGTCCCCGTGCGCACCCAGCCCCGTCGCCGAACCGGCGGCTCGGCCAGGAAGCAACCAACTGAAACCCGATGTTTGACACGCTCTCCTACGATCGAACTTGTAGGGGGTGTGCGCAGGCCAGGACATATGTCGAAAGTATTGAGGCTCAGCAGTATTTTCTTGGCAAGAATCGAGCGAATTGAGCGACGCGGTGCCGAAACACCTCCCTCGCTCCCCTTGGATCAGCGGCGTGCTGCGGGTCGACGGCCTCGTCTCGAGAACGAACGTCCAAGCTCAATGTAGCAGTCTCACCCCAGTGAATTGCGGTCTGCCACCTGCCACTGCCACTGCCACGGGGGACTCAGACACGCGTCACGGTGCACGCCGGGTGACTCTGGTGACGCTGTAGGTGACTCAGGCATCATGCAGTCTGTGGCGGTGGCGTGGGACCCAGTCTGGATGCGGTGGATGTGAGACTGGAACCGAACTGGCTTGGGGAGTACCTCGGGTACCTCGGCAAAGTGTCTTGTTTGCTCGCTTGTGTCCTGTTCAGCGTTCGGTGGGGGGGGGGGGGGGGAGGAGTATTTGCGCACGTTTGTGGGTTAAGAGGGGACGTCGACTGCTGTACAGATTTGAGGTCCAGTTCCGGAGGGAGGGAGGGAGTGGGTGTTCCGAGTCGAGTCGAGTGGTAGAGTGGCAGAGTGGTCTGCGCGTCATTTCAGAGTGCCAAGTCAATTGAGGAGATGGAGCGTGGGTCATGTAATGGGGTGTGGGTCATGTAACGGAGTGTGGGTCGGTCATCAGAGGACTAGTGACTTGTGAGCTCGAGGAGCGGCAGAGGAAGAAACGCACCTCAACTGCCAAGGCCGAGTCTACAAGGAGACAAGTCGCCTTGGTTCTGCGCAGTTGTGGTCTTAACCCTCGCAATGGCACCTTCCTCATCAGAGCGCCAATCCATCTCATCTCCTAGTTCGCCCACAGTCAGAGAGCATGTCAAACGGTCAGTCACGCGACACTCACCCAGAATGGAACCGAAACCCTTCAGCTAGTACGATCTGATCGGGATGCGTCTCTTGAGCGCAGATAACCGTTCTTGGGGTAGAACCATCATGCTCGGCCATAGAGCAATCCCGGCACGCAGAGCAAACCTCCATGTGTCACGGATAATCCCCAGCCCCAAAGAGCAGGCACCTTGTGCGTGTTCATGACCCGCATGGTTGTGGCACCTCGCGGTGTGGATGCTGAACCGAATAGAATACCAAATGTCGCACGTCCAAACCGCCACACGCCATACGCCACACTCCCACCTGCCAAACTCGACCAGGTGGGCGTCTGAAGCTTAAAAATGAAGTCAAAACTGGCCGCTGGCCAGTGGTCGTGTCCCCCTAACAGCAGTTGACACGGACCGGCTGCAATACCCAACTATCTGGGCAAAGTGGCTAACCTTGCCAGTCTGGTGCCGGACGAGTACCCCCAGAACACCTGCCTAACCAGGCCCACCTGCGAGCCGCCGCAGCCCCACCTGCCAGGCGTATTGTTCAGCCGCCTGTATAGCTCAGTGGTAGAGCGCGCCTTTCGTAGGAACGAGGGTGAGGTCACAAGTTCGACCCTTGTTGTGGGCAGCGAGCGAGCACCATCGGGTGCTCTGCTTTTTCCATGCCTGCTCTGGCCGTGGCCTGATGGTGACCTGGTAGGTGATAGGTTGATGCCCCTTGCCTGCGTTTGGCTTGGCCGTGGCGGCTTGCACAGTCTGGGCTGCAAACTTGTTGCGCTGCACAAGGTCTATCAATGGGGCTGGAGGACGGTGCCGTGTGCTGCTCTTTCCTGCCAGTGCAAGACCAGGTCGGACTCTGATGTGCTCGGTCTCTACGACACTGGCACTCAACTCAACTGCGTGCCGCGACCTAACTGCAGCTCAAGGGCAAGTTCGAAGGTGGGTTGGTCGGCACAAGGTGACGCGCTGGGTCACCAGTGTACAGGTATGGCTCGCACAGTGCGTTGACGGCCTTGACTCGTCCCACTCAAGCCTCAAGCACGGTAACCCATGAAGCATACAAGACCGTTGCCGTTGGGGAAGAGCCAACCCGCCGCAGACTTTAGAAAGGACAGGAAGTGCAGAACGGGACGTGCAGCGTAACGGTGAGACTTTGTGACCTGTATCTGGTGAAACATTCCAGGCTTCTCAGAAGAGAGCTGCCTGCTCCTAAGCGAGTGCAAGCAGCATGTGTAGGATAGCAAACTCGAAGCTGACGCTCCTCGTGCGGCTACCACCCATGCTTGTCTACACCTCAGTTCGCACACTGCCTCTGCTTCTCTGAATGCGCCCACAGCTCTTCTCCCTCTCGTTTTACGACGACTTCCATCGCCCATGCTCCTGTCATTCTCTCCACGCCGCTTGTTCTCTTCACCGCTGGACGTCTCGCCACCGACGGTCCCTGCCAGTCTACCCCATCTGTCCACCCCATCTCTGCACAGTCCCCATCTGCACCAAAAAGTCTGCTAGTGCACGCACAAAGTGCATCCCTACGTCGTACAAGCTCCCATCCGCACTGCCGCTTAACGGAGAGGGGTGAAGCGGGAGTTGGCCATGTTGGCGCCGCGGCTGTGGCCGACGGGCTTGTAGGTGATCGAGAACTCGCCGAGGTAGTGGCCAGTCATCTCGGGCTTGACCTCGACGGTGGTGAAGGTCTTGCCGTTCTGGGGCGTTAGTAGTGCCCAGGTAATTCGATGGGAGGAACACGCGCTGTCGCGCGTGCTGCCTCGTGGCTACTCACGTAGACACCGACGACCGAGCCGATCATCTCGGGGACAATGATCATGTCACGGAGGTGCGTCTTGACGATCGCGGGCTTCTCGTTGGGGCCAGCCTCCTTCTTCGCCTTGCGGAGCTTCTTGATGAGGCGCATGGGCTTGGACTTGAGGCCGCGCTGGAACCTGCGGCGAGCGCGGGCGTGAACGAGCTGCGTGTGTGAGTGGGGCCACCTCAAAAAGCGATTCGGGCCGCGGCTTACCTCGATGAAAGCCTCGTTCTCGAGGTCGAGGAGCGAGTCGAGCTCGACACCGCGGTACTGGTACTTCTTGAAGGAACGAGCGGCCTTCTTGGCGGCAGCCTCCTCACCGGTCGTGAACTCAGCCTGGCATGTTAGTTGCTGCTTCTGCTTGGGTGCTTCTGCTTGGGTGCTTCTGCTTGGGTTGCTCGCTCCTCGCGGCGGTCGCTGTCGGGTCGAGGACGGGGGCGGTGACAGCTTGGGCACACTTGGGCACACGAGGCATGTTCGCCAGCCACCAAACTGTTCACCAAACTTGTCGCCTCCAGACCTGGTTCCCGCTCGCCTCTCGTCTTCAACGTCTCTGCCCGCTTCTCCCCACGCTCCACCCCTCGTGCCCTCCGTTCTCCTCCCAGCTCTCATCTCCATCTCCCTCGGTCCTAGCCCAGCGCGGTTGTCCTCCAAGGCCGACTTACCATGTTGCCTATGTGTGAAACGGACGAAACGGAAACGCGGGAAGCGGAGTAGGTACGCGAGTAACGGGGGACGAGAGCGCGGATGTGGTGTCGGTGGTGGTCGGTGGGCGAAGGCAATGTCAGCAACCAGCGATCTTTTGGACGGGACGAGTAAGACGACGCACAGTTTTGGTGGACAGAAAGAAGGTGCGGAGTACCAATCCTCCAACTGTCCGACCCACACTCACACCCAGACGCCGCCCACTACCAGACACCACCCAACTCCACCTTCCCCACCCAGCGGGCCAGGTGCCACCAATTTCGCCTCGGGACGAAAACGCCGGCGGCGTTTGGTGCAACTGTTCCCATTTTCGTGGCGCCATTTTGGCGTTTTTCTCCCAAGCTCCCAACTTCACCTTGCCACGTGTTCAGTCACGTGCCCGAAACCAGGCCCGCCCGCTCGCTCGCTCGCTCGCTCCCCTGCTGGCCGGTGCCAACTTTGCAAACTCTCTTCTCTTTCTCCTCTTCAAAGATCCAACCCTGATGCGTCCTTTGGGACGCTCGCCGACCCCCATTCCCACGGGGCAGGAGAAACGGAGCGGGGTGAGAGAGACCGGATACGCGCCATTGGCGCGTCAGCGTGCTGGGCCTCGGCGGTCGTGTGGGACTCCCCATGCGGCCTGGCGCGTATCCGAACAGACTGAGTTCTCCATAGATGCTGGACTGTAGCGTGGTTATGTCGTATGTCGTATGCCACTGCTATGACCAACTGCTGCTACCTGCTAGCCCTGCTTCTTGTTTGTGGGCTCACAGCATCTCGAGTCGTCTGACTTGCCGGTCGTGCATCTTCTCACCTTTGAGCCTTTCACGTGTCAGCCCTCGCGGCTCTCTTACTTCACCGTGCTGTTCATTTCGAGTTTACGCGATGCCCCTGATCAAAAGGCTCAGCTGCCGCTCCTGCCAATAGAGACACCACTACTACACCCATAGACACACTATCGCTCCCATACCTACCACCCACAGGGCTACCATCTGCTGCATACTGTATCTCTGTCTGCTAGGCTACATGTACTCTAGTGGTCTGAGAGCCACCGGTACTCAAAGCGGAAATCGCTCTTACGACGCTGGCACCACGAGTTCTCCCAGTCAAAGTAAAAGTACCCTCCCTGCTCATAGTCCTCGGTGATGGCCTGTGGGTTGTGTGCACGCTGGAACCATGTGAGGTACTGCTTGTGGAAGCGCCAGCTCTGGCGCTTGAGCTCCTGGGCAGCCAACCATCTGAACGTTAGTGGTTGTCGCTGACGCTTGGGTTGAGCAGCGACTCACTGCTCGTATGTTCCCGTCATGTAGTAGAAGATGTAGAACAGCTGGTCGAGCTCGAGGCGCTGGTAGATGTTCTTGTCCTCCAGCAGAGGCAAACGCGTCTGGGGGTAGTACGAGGGTGTCTGGATTGGGTTTGTGGGGTGGTAGTACCGTGGGCTGTAGAGTTAGCAGATGAAGTGGCAATGTTAACTCACGGTTCGGCGTCCAGCTGAGCTGGGGCGTTGTGGTACGAGACGTCGAGGGCCGAGTGCAGCTCGCCCAGATCGCTGGCGCGACGCTCGGCCTTCTCCTTCGCGACACCGAAACTCTGCATGAGGTTCTCGAGCACGCCCTCCTTGCGTGGGCTGCCGCTGAAGCCGGCGGCCGCACGGGACGACTCGGCATGCGCATAGCCTTGCTGCGGGGGACCGCCGTTGACGCCCTGCGCTCCAGAGCCGATGGCTTCCTGGGGACCAGGAGATGGGGACGCGGAAATGCCAGGCGGTGGAGGAGGAGGGAGACCCTGGACAGTTAGAGGCATCCGTGCAGAGCAACTCACGTTGGCAGGTTCAGGAGTAGAGGAGGGAGCATCAGAAGTAACCTCAGGTTCGGGCTCGAGCTCCTGCTTCTCCTCGGCTGGTGGCGAGGCCTCCTTGGGACGGGCAGACTCGGAGGTTGTAGTGGTAGCCGCAGACGGTTGGGGAGGAGTCGCACCGCCAACTGCCGCAGCCGCTGCCGCTGCATAGCGGATGGGAGGAAGAGGCGCGGGCTTGGCTGGTGGTACAGATGCCGCGACTACGGGTGCAGAAGGAGGTGGTGGCGAAGGTTCGGTGGAGGCCGCCGCCGCTGCAGCCTTGGCCGCAGCCTTGGCAGCAGCAGCCTCGGCCTTCTCCTTCTCCCTCTCGGCTTCTGAACGGGTCAGCACAAGGCATCATTCGGTATTGTACACACTCTTTGTTCCGCGTTTGGACTGTACAGGACTGGGTGGTGTGTCGTCGTCATGGTTCTTATGGGAGCGCGACGACTTCCTCTCGGTCTCTTTAGAGGGTGTCTTGTGTGCTGTTTCGTCGACCACCGATGCCGAGTCGATGTTGGACGAGTCTTCGACGTTATGTCCGTACTCGCCGACGTATTCGTCCTCGAGGTCCTGGAGGTTGAGCTCGTCGTAGATGCCGAGGTCAAAGTCAAAGTCCTCCTCGGTGTTGGCCTCGACAAAGTAGTTGACGTCCTCTTTGATCCCCTCGACCTGATCGATCGAGATCTGTCCGTTCTCGAACATGCGCAACACAATCTCGAGGCGGCCAATGTGCCATTGCCGCCGTTCGTTGAGCTGCTCTAGTTCGGTAAGACGATCGCTCGATGCCTTCTTCTTCTTTGTTGATTGCAGCATTTCTGCCTCGGCCTCGGTCTGCTCGATTTGGCGTGACAGCTCGTCGGTCGTGGAGCCAATCCAGTCGACCATGTCGCGTCGTGCCTTCTCTGCAGGATCGAGTCGTGCGGCAGCTATGAGGCCTTCTTTAGAGAAGGCCTTCATCTTCATTTCCTTTTCCAAGGCTTTGAATCGTTCCATTTGCTGGGGGAGGGGTGGATCAGCAGGCGCACAAGTGGACAACGAGCACAACAATATCGTTATCTGGACGAGGGAATCCATACTCACTGTCTCGATCAACTTGCGGTTCTCTAGTAGCGAGCTCTTGTCTTTGATGTCACTACTTCCGAGCCAGACCTTGATCTGATCACGCATGCGCTGCAGCTTCTTGATCTGCGTCTTGAGATCCGTCTCAAGCTTCTCCTTCTGGGTCACGTTGGAGGCATGGTTGAGCTTGTCGAACGTCGACTCGAAGACCTCGACGCCCTGCGCGACGGCCTTGAGTGTCCGATCGATCTCGGCTGGGACGGTGTCAGCGGCATGTCTTTGTGGTCGTGATGGTACGCACCTTGGAGTTTCCTTAACGCCATGGTCAAGGTCGATGCACGTTCGGTGGCGAGACGATTGTGGTAGGGAAGGTGGTGAGAAGGTAGGTAGTGATGACCGCGACTGCTGTGGCAGTGACACCAAAGGGGCACGACAACGGAGGCAAGCACGCCGCACGGCGACACACGGAAGTGCCTGCAAAGGCACCCGAGGATATGCACGCCTATTGTTGTCACCCACAATCTCACGTGATGCTCTGCATGCCTACTGTGTAATCTGGTTCCGCTATGTCAATCTTGTTTGCGACGCGTCCTGGTGGAGGTGGCTCATCTTCAGGACGCGTCCCAAATACCGCTCCTGTGTTCCCTAACTTTTGTTTGTCTCCCCCTAATCGTTTGTTCTCCACCTTCACAACGCCCAACATGGCCAAGTCAATGAGAGCTGCGATTGTCAAGGTGAGCTTTGTTACGCCATCCTTCAAGCTCACACCCAGGTCTTCTCGACCAAGTACTCCCTGACGCTTCCCGCACCAGCTCTCCGCTACATCGAGCAAGTGTTGACAGAGGTACGTTCCCAACACTGTTCCAGCTTCCAAACTCATACCCTCACCAGAATGAGATTCCAGAAGATGAATGGAGCGTGGGACTCGAGTTCTGGGCCCGGGAATATCTCAAGGGGGAAGGTGAGCTGCAAACGCCTCGGAGTCAGCTCACCCACAGAATCTTCTTCGCTCGTTTCGCTCGAGGGCCTCAAGCGTGCCTATGAGATCCTCCAACTTGGCGCCACGGACGACACCCAGGCAGCAGACCCATCAGAGATCAATGTCGAGGCGCACTTTTCAGTCGTGGACAGCTTTGACATGCCTGCTGTGCACTTTGACCCTGTCCGTGGAGGGTTCATCACGTGAGTTGGACTACAGTTCTGTGACTGACAACCAAGATCCAAGAGCAAGCCATTAGTCGCTGGCAAGGCCGCCAGTAGGTCAGGGTATTTGAGGGAGCGGTGGGCCATCATCAAGGAAGTGGGTATCGTGCTCAAGCTCAAGCTGACCGGCTAGATCATCCTCCGCAACGAGAACTTTACGCCTCCAGCACTTGGAGGGCACGACCGGAAGAACTACTTGAAGGTGGGTATCGGGTGTCCCCACCATACTCACATCACTCACTTGTTCAGCTTACCTCTACACGGAACCTCCTTGGGCGTGCTGGCCATCTCTTCCTTCTCTTCGGCATGTTGTTCCGGGATCCAGAAGGAAGGCTCTGTCTCGAAGATGGCGAGGGACCCGTCGCGTTGGACATGCAGGATGCCGTGGGTGGCATGGTTACATCAGTTTGCTCACCCTTACAGGTTCCAGGAGAAGGTCTCTTCACCGAGGGCTGCATGGTCCTTATCGAGGGAGAGTACACACTCGAGGGAAACATTCGCGTGCTCGCCATGGGCCACCCGCCAAGCGAGAAGCGTGACATTGCTAGGTGAGCATGGATCACAGGACAAGCTGACTGGAAGGGGATTACATGGACACATCGACTTCCTTGGCGGCGGTGCTGTATCACTCAAGGAGGAGGTACGTTACTCGGCGTGTATCTGCACCCAGCTTACCGTTTCAGCAAAAGTACCTCCCAACGGTACTCGCCAACACCCAAGTCTCATTCGTCGTTCTTTCAGATGTCTGGCTCGACCACCCCCGCACGCTAGTGGCCTTGCGGCGGTTGTTTGAGGGCTACTCTGAGGCCGTCGAATACCGACCCATGGTGTTTGTCTTGTGTGGCAACTTTTGCCAGCGTGCATGGGAAGGCGAAGGAGGTTTGAAGCAGTATACAAGTGGGTGCAGGAAGACGCGTCGAGCTCACCCATACAGACGGCTTTAACGCCTTGACCGACCTCATCCTCAGCTTCCCCCTCCTGCACCAGTCACACTTTGTCTTTGTCCCAGGACCCTTGGACCCATGGTCGTCGTCGACACTGCCTCGCCCAGCTCTGCCAGCCACCTTCTCGGGCCGCTTGACCCAGCGCGTCCCCAACGCGCGCTTCGTGTCCAACCCATGTCGCCTGCGCTACTTTGGCCAAGAGCTTGTTATTTATCGAGAGGACCTCATGGGCCGCATGCTGCGCAACCTCGTTGGCATCAAGAGTGAAGAGGAAGGGACGGACATGAAGCGTTATGTGAGCTACCTGTTTTCGTTTTAGCTCTCCTAACCCTGCAGCTCGTCCAGACTGTTCTCGATCAAGCACACCTCTCGCCACTGCCCCAGAGTGTTCGCCCAACCTTGTGGGAGTATGACCACACACTGCGCCTGTACCCCATGCCCACCGCGCTCGTCCTCGCAGACAAGTACGAGCGTTACGAACTCACATACGAAGGCTGCCACGTCTTCAACCCTGGGCGGTTTATCAGTGCCGGAACGGGAGGAGAGTTTGAGTGGTCCATGTACTACCCAGCAACTGGACGAAGCGAGCGCAGTGCGCTGAGCTTGGACTAGATGGAGGAGACTGTCGTAGTCACATTGTATTATGCATTGCGATACAGAGCTTGTTGTCGTGGCAGCGCCTTTGTCCATTCGACCCGCCATCGCCAGAATGCTTTTAGACCGCTGAGCACTTGACAACGGCAACAAGACGGCCGCCATCGCCAGCATCACAGCCGGAGTGACACCCGATTTCCACTCTCCAGAATGCCATGGCGGCTGTGGCCACCATGCTCCCTTGACACGTGGTCGACGCCACCAATCCAGGGGGTTGGCAGTTGGTGTCATGGCCATGAGGCCAAAGCGTCTTGGGTGCAGTACGATTGCCAGTTCGGGTACGTCTGAACAACCCAATAGTACGAAAAGTGGCCTGTGCATAAGAGCACCCTTTTCACTTGCCATTGTGGGTAGAATAACATCGTTTCGTACACTTCTTCACTATCATCCATGAACTCAAGGTCTTGTGTCGTTGAGGTGAGTATGAGAGCAATGTTCTCCCTCCCGGCAAAGATGCTGACAACGAGGTTTCGGTGGAGAAATGGGTCGCAAACCAAAAACAAGCCGCGTCGTTCGTTCTGTCGAGGTACAAATGTGACCTGTGTAAAGGCTGTCACACTGAGCTCGGTTGTGCCCGCCGCTCGTTTCCAGGGCCGCGTGTAGGAAATACAGGACACAACATGCACGAGGGGCCACTAGTAGGGACGTGTGGTCTCATATCGCACCATGGCATTGAACCATAGGCTGAATATGCTCAAGTTAATGTGCACCCGAGCTCAAAGTGGCAGTCTGAATACATTCGGACGCACCAGTGCCGATGGATGCTTGGGTCTAATCTGCCACATAGCCAACATAGTGCCTACTCTCCATCCGTGCTGCATTCCTCCCGCACGGGTTCGTTCAAAAGCTTGTGAGACTATTTTCCACGAGTGTGGCTCGAACTGGTGTCAGTCTCCCGATTTTCTGAATGCACTTGCACCTCCCTCTTGCAGTGTTTAGTTGTCACCACCCGCTACAATACTTATCATTGCTTCTTCCTTTATCTCGACAGAATAACGGTCAAATATTTGGGCTCTACGTGTACGTCGTATCAGCATTCGACCTTGCGTCGCAGCAGGGCAGAGGCACAGCAGCATCCGAACCGGATCGGGTTACGATGTACGGTGATGGACATTATTGAGAAATGCCACGTTGAGCTCAGACGCATGAAGTCCGTCTGAGTCACCTCCCTTAGATGACATAACACAGTGGATGGCCATTCCCCTGCTCTCTATCCCAGGTAACGTCGCAGCATGCCTTTCAAGGGGGAAAGTGGCACTTCTAAATGGCAATTCCCTGCCAGCGACAGCTTGGGCAGTTGGTGGCTGGTTGCTCGCTGAGCCGAGTTCTCAGACTTGATTCATGGATGTGCACGTCCTGGCACTTTCGAAGCGTGATTGAGATGAGGTTTGCGGCACCCAACCCTCGACAGAGCAATGAACACACCACAGTAACGCTGTGGCACCGGAACTGCAGATCCACTCTGCTCCGCTCATTGAATTGTTGTTAGTGGAATGCTATCGATGGTCATACACGATGCAGTTGGACAACAATCCAGCCGTTGAGACAGTGTTACTCTGCAAGACATCAGCCTCAGCATGGTTTACCAACGCACACCTCGTGCCACATTCCTCAATTGCACTAAACAGCACCAAGTTACAAGTTGCACTCTGAAACGCATTCGGACGGTAGTGGTGGTAGTGCCGATCACCGTTTGCGTCGTCATCAGCTTCCGAGCATACCAGCATTGTCCGCATGCGTACGCGATAAGGCTAGGAGTGAGCATGCCGCTATGAGTTATAAGAGACGCGAAAGGGAGTCTTTCAGGTTATACTCCATTACCACTAACTTCTCCCCGGCTGAGGACAGAGGAATCCTACTGCGCCTAATTGTCTGACCTCTGACCGTCTACTTCACTTCTTTTCACTTCTAGTTGTTCTATTGTTAAAAGTCTAGGCCAGCGATTATGGTCTATGGATATGGACTGGACTTCGCACTAATGCAGTCAGAGTCAAGTTGTGCCGTACTGTACAACGCCACAACCTTCCCTCATTTTCTTACCTTCCCTCTTCTCCTCAACCTTCCCTCTTTTTTTCTCGACCTTCCCTCGTTTTGTCAACCTTCCCCCATTTTGGCACCTTCCCTCGTTTTCCGTTCCCTTGTTTCTCAAACGTCTCTCGTGTTCCTCAACCTTCTCTCTTTTCTCAACCTTTTCTCTTTCTCGATCTTCCACTTCTTGTCCGTCACCATTCCCCCTCTTTTTCTCGGCGATAGTTAACTCACCAAAATGGCTAACTACCATAAAGTGAGTTTTGTCTACCTACAGTATTATCTTCATTCTACAAGGTCACGGTGGCCTGCAAACAGGTTCTCGTTCCCCCGACTCGTCTTCTTGCCCCTCTACAATGTCACTCCGCTTCTGGGGGATGACTCGGGGCATTGACGGCACCACCCCGTCCACCTTGCACACTGACACCGATCCCAGATTTTCACCCCCTTTCCGCATTCTTGTTCGCTCGACGCGCCTTCCTGCCGCTGAACAACGTTCAGCTCCCCTGTAAGCTTTCCTCCCTCACATAGCTTCCTCCCGCCACTAACTTGATCCCAGCTACGACTGATGTCGCCATGCCTGCCCGCCACTAGGCGTGGCCAATACCACCGACTCCGAAGCGTTTGCCAGGACGGCTGGGTGACGCCCACCCCCCGCTCCTCCCCCTCCCCCCCATTCGCCCGGTTCACGTCCCTGCGCGTCGCTCGGTGCCCTTCCCCAAGCCCCACCCGGCGCCAGCGCCGTCGACGGTCCGGTACCGTTCGACGGAGAGCAGCCCTGGGTGGTCCGACCTCCCGCCCTTCCGCGACGCCGCCCCCGGGCCGATCAAGTTCCCTGTAGCCCGTTCCCACCGCGGCCATGTCTGCACTGATGTCACCATGCCGGCCCTTGAGGTAGGTGTGGCCTTCGATTTCTGAAACGGGTTGGGCTGTTGAGCCATTGTGCGCCGCTGCTGATGGTAGGCTCTGTCCCCCGCCTCCAATCCGTCTCTCTTGATGCGCCTTCCTGCCTCTGCCACCACCGATATAGGTGTGGCAATCTCGAATGTAGGTTTAGTTAAAGAGCTCTTACTGAAATCACTGACACTGGTGTTATTTCCAGATGAGCCGCCATCCACGCCACTCGTGACCAATACCACTTTCAGTTCCATTTGCAGAGACGAGAGCAATGTATATTATTTCTCCCACTGAACGCGATGGCCTCATCTTCATCATTGTGCTTCGCATCTCACCCAATTGCAGTTCCCTGCAGTTTGTAATAGTCCATTTACACCATCCATGGGCTAGACATTGTGCTTACAAGCAAATTGATAGCATTTGCGCGGCAAGAGCGACGTCACAGGTTGTACCTATACTGACGTCAGACGCATTGCTACGGCAGCCTGGCAGTAGGGGCAGTACAGGTGTCAGTGGCGATGGCGGTGGCATGTGTTTTTGGGTACTTGGCGCTTTGCCACCATCGTCGGGGTTCTGTCGGCCATTCGGACCTCGGCTGCGCCGCCCATGGCCGCCCATCCGTCTGCCGCCTTTGTGATTTCAGTGTTTGTTGCGTGCAGTTTAGTGACCCATCCTGCGGCCTGCCCTGAATTGTCCACAACTGTCACGCGATGCAGCACATCGACTGATGGAGATCTAGGAAGTTTGCATTGGCACAGCGCCGACGAGCACCGGGATCACGGCTGCTGTACGCCCAACAGCTCCGCACAGTGGCCATCGTGGTGTTTGGGTCGTCAGCATCAATGTCATTGCTTCCGCTTATCACTCCGCGCTTGCACTGATTCCTGCTGGGCGTGTTTACTGTTGGCCTGTTGCTGCTGGGCGTGTTGACTTTCGGGCGATTTCGGGCTGCGATCCACGCACCTTCCAGACCCTCGGCCACATCGGCGTCGTCGTCGTTCGTTTTGTGTTCATGCTGGCTTGGAACTCGCCAGTCTTGGGTCCGCGCGATCGTTCACCTGCTCTGTTCTTTGCTGCTGCGAGCACCGCGGCTGTACGACTCCAAGCCCGTTCGGGCAACACTCAGAGCAACCTCGCTCCCATCTCTGGTCCCTACATCAGACCCTGGGGAACCCTGGGGATCCATGGGGCGGTGATCGTTCCTAGGATCCTAGTGTAAATCAATTCAAACGCGACATGACGACAACCGACGGACGCGACAAGACCCTGACATCCCGAGATGGAAAGCAGAGGGTGCACTCACGACTGTCAGTTGCTCTCCAACCTCTGCGGCTCACCGTTCAAACCTGCTGCCTGGTGTGTAGCTGCGTCTGGTGTGGCGGTCTCAGTGATGTACGCTCACTGGTTGTCTGTGGCGATCAGCGCCGCAGCTCTTTCTGCTGGGTGGATGGAGCTGTTGGTGGGGCAGGTTTGGTGGGTGGCAAGAGTCGCACAGGACGGTGCAGGTCTTGCCGGCGGTACAGCGACGCACAGCTGGTACAGCTGATGGTGACAGGCCAAGCTAGCGCTATCGATGGCCATTTTGTTGCAGTGAGACAGACCCTGGGGCACGACATGGAGAATCAGGGATGCGACAGCTGCAGGCAGACAGACAGACAGACAGGCAGACAGATAGTGGACAGACTGTGGTTTCTGGGCGGTGAGAACGAGGGCGGGCGCGGACTCGCGTACTGACGCGCATGGTCGGGTGCGAGGTTTGGCTAGCGTTTGTTGCTGTTTCTGATCCCTGCTGCATTGTGTCAGTCGAGCGTGAATAGTGTAAAGTAGAATGCGAGTGAGATGGGAAAGCTGTGCCTTGGCGTTGTCATCACGCTGGCCGCCCTTGCCTTCGCACCGACTTGACTTGATTCCTCCACCGGGGTGGCCACACACATACCGCCGCTGTTGCTTCCATCCATCCAACACATCCATGCCAAAATTTCCAGAGCTCACCTGCATGTACTTCACCCTCACCGATGTCGTTAATGGGGTGTAAGATGCATACCGCGCCGTGGACAAGGCATCACTTCCCTCACATCTCGTCAATTTACCTCCGCTCTGCAAACGTCTCGCGACGACGTCAGGAACAGCCAAGGCCACCAAACGTGCACTTGACGCGTTAGATTCCAAATCCAGGGTATTCCACACTGCGCGTGGACGTGATCTCGCGATGAGAGGTGAGCATGCGGCCAACCAGAGGGCAGACTGGAGCCGAGAGAAACGATACAATTGAGTCGCAGGGACAAAACAAGACACACCAAACTGTATGTGAACCTTGAGACACGACCATGAAGTGAGTAGCTGCCCAACCGAAAGGCAGACTGGGTGCGAGAGAAACAATATGATCGCGTTGCAGGGACCACATGAGACAGCTAGACGTCGATGTCAACCTCATGACACGGCCACAGGGACCACAGGCGGGCGATGTGAGGGCATGAGCTCCGTCGCCCCGCCGTCGCCGTCGCCGCTCGCTTGCGAAGCGGCAGAGTAGAAACTGAGACACGATTAGTCGATTCTGTCCCCCCTCGGGTGACAACTCCCTGGCACTCGCCCGGCACGGAATGCTGCTGTTCGACGGGGGCACCATGGCACAAGGCAGGAGACCCCGGGGGACAGAAAGAAATCATTCACGCAGCTGCGTCTCTTCCAACCCTGATCCCTTGTCAATGGTGAGATGGAGAGAGGGTCTGCTCATTTGTGTGAGATCTAGCAGGACCCCCCATGGCCTGCCCACGGCAAGGTCAGAGTCGACTCCCCCCCACCCCCCTTCGCACCGCCCCCCCTCAACGTACCCAGCACCCCCTCCAGCGTACCCAGGCCCCCCCACTGGCAAACGGTATAAGAAACCCACGTCTCCACCTTTTCCCCCTCTTTTCTCTCGGCGATAGTATACTCACCCAAAATGGTTAACTACCATAAAAGTGAGTTGTTCGATCCTGGTGCTGCGTTGTCTCTTCCTCCTGGGTACAGGTGGCCGGAGAATGAGCCCGTTCTCGGCATGACGCCGGTCTGGGTTGGGTTCAGTGGTTCGCCGTCGTCGACGGCGAGCAACGCCCCGGTGATGGTGGGCGGCGGGGGGTGGACTCCACCCCCTTTCCCCCCACCCACCGCTTCCCTCCCCCTCCCCCCCATTCGCCCGGTTCACGTCCCTGCGCGTGGCTCGGTGCCCTTCCCCAAGCCCCACCCGGCGCCAGCGCCGTCGACGGTCCGGTACCGTTCGACGGAGAGCAGCCCTGGGTGGTCTGGGGTTTCCGACCTCCCTGTCTTCCGCGGCCCGCCGCCCCCCGGGTCGCTTAAGTTCCCTGTCCCCCGCCCCTATGTGCACGTCTGCACTGACGCTGCCGCAGGTACGGGCCCCACGCCTGCCAACCAGGTAGGTGTGGCGGTCACGACAGACAAGCCGGCCGTCGCCGCTCGCGAGCGCGTGGTGACGCCCGCCGCCAAGTCGCGTTCGCGCACCAACGGTGTGCGTCGCTTCTGGCGCAAGGTCTGTGGCCTCGTGGCTCGCCGCTCGTGAGCGGCGCCCCTGGCCCATCAAGGTTCCTCAAGACCGATCCAGCGCAAGCAAGCGGTAAGGCCCAAAGGCGGGTCCTGGTGAGCTGTCTTGAGTTTTTTTTTTCTCTTCTCTTTTTTTGGGCCACGCTGCGCTGATGTCCCCCAGATACCCCAGATACCCACAGGGGACATTCGACCGCAAGCGTACACTGGAGTAAGCACCATGTAGCACTAACACCCAGACCCGGGTCACTCGTTGTTGTTGTTGTTGTTGTGTGTAACCGTAAGCACCGCCGTGTAGCACTAAGACCCAGATCGCGCGACATGTTGTTGTTGTTGTGTGTAACCGTAAGCATGACCGTGTAGCACTAAGACCCAGCTCGAGCAACTTGTTGTTGTTGTTGTAACACGTAAGCACATCTGTTGTGACACTGATCCCCAGCTCGTCGTCGCTGTTGTTGTAACACGTACGCACCCATGTTGTGACACTGATCCCCAGCTCGTCGTCAATGTTGTTGTAACTCGTACGCACCGTTGTTGTAACACTGACCCCCAGTCCCAGCTCGTCGTCCATGTTGTTGTAACTCGTACGCACCTCTGTTGTAACACTGACTCGCAGTCCCAGCTCGTCCTCAATGTTGTTGTAACTCGTACGCACCCTTGTTGTAACACTGACTCCCAGTCCCAGCTCGTCCTCAATGTTGTTGTAACTCGTACGCACCCATGTTGTAACACTGACTCCCAGTTTCAGCCCCGTTCCAGCTCGTTGTGGATGTTGTTGTAACACTGATTCCCAGTTCCAGCTCGTCGCCAATGTTGTTGTAACTCGTACGCACCCATGTTGTAACACTGATTCCCAGCTCGTAGTCGTCGTCGTTGTTGTTGTACCAGTGAGCACCGTGTAATACCTAACCTTGTTGTAGTTCCCCACCATCGCGGCTCCCACCATCTCGACTCCCAACATCTCAAGAACGACATCTCAACATCGTCGCTGGCTCGACACTTGGTCGCTGGTCGACACTCACCATCTCAACACCGTCGCTGGACGACACGGTCGCTGGATCGACTTGTACAATAGCCGTCGCTGGTCGACACTCACGACCACGTCGCTGGACGACACGACTTTAACGACCTCCGTCGCTGGACGACCACGACCTTAACGACCTCCGTCGCTGGACGACCACGACTTTAACGACCTCCGTCGCTGGCCGACTACGACTTTAACGACCTCCGTCGCTGGCCGACCACGACCTTGTCGCTGGACGACACAACTTTAACGACCTCCGTCGCTGGACGACCACGACCTTTAACGACCTCCGTCGCTGGCCGACCACGACTTTAACGACCTCCGTCGCTGGCCGACCACGACCACTAACGACCTCTGTCGCTGGACGACCACGACCTTTAACGACCTCTGTCGCTGGCCGACCACGACCACGTCGCTGGACGACCACGACCTTTAACGACCTCTGTCGCTGGCCGACCACGACCCATAACGACCTTAACGACCTTTCTCCATAGTCCCGGCCTGCCTCAATGATGACGCCCAACCTCTCTGGGTTCAGAGGGTTGGAGACAGACAGCCTTCGGGCAACCTAGCCGACAGTGTCTCCTGGTGAGCGCTCGACGCCCAAACAAAACATAGTCTGCGCGTCTGAGAGAAACACACCATAGCTCCAATGTATTCTTGAACCATCACTGCCTTGTGTGGCGCAAGATAGAAACTCGTGCGATGAAGCAAGATGAACTCGAGTGAGGTAAGCAACTCGAACTCGAGCGGGGTAAGCAACTCGAACTCGAGTGGGGTAAGCATCTTCAACTCAAGCGAGAGCAACTTGAACTCGCGTGAGGCAAGCAACTTAGCTCGAGTGAGGCAAGCAACTCGACCTCGTGAGACGCAAGCAACTCGAACTCAGTGGGACGACACGCTGCAATGACTAGAAACCCATCAATGACAACGTGAGTCCAAGCGCTTGAACGTTGCTAAGCTATTCAGTGTCGCTGTGAGACATGATCTCGGTTACATCCAGCACCATCGCGTCAAGTCTCTTTGGATCAACTGTCATGGTCTCCACACAGTCGTGTCAACGTCTCCTTCGTGGTTTCAGCGCCGTCACGTCCAGTCTCACTCGTGCAATGGTGACGGTTAGGCTCGCACGCAGCAATCATGACTGGGACCAACGTAGCCCCGTTTGAGCTCTGCTAACCATGCAGTCTCGCTTTCAGACAACGCATCAGCAAGACTCGGCAGCGTCGTGCCAGCACCTCCTTGGATCAATAGTCGTGGTTGTCTCTGCAAGCACACAGTCAATCTTGTCCCGCCTTACTCGCGCAATGCGCGATAGCCTCTGCGCACAGACCGCCGTGATCACAGCCGCCAACCTTGAAGCGCCACCGTTTGGACCGCGCCACGGTTTGGACCGCGCCACGTCGGCACACAGGATTGGATTCGCTTTATTCAGCCCACATCAGCACCGTGCACCGCGAGCGAGGGCCCATCTCGTGCCCCGGGGATCGCAACCTTGTCATCGTCTACTCCTCCATCAGCAACCACCAACACATACCCGACCATCATGGTAAGTGACGGACGTGAGCGAGTGTCGCCTAGCAACAGCACTTGGGGTGGAGCAGAGTAGTGCGGGTGAGATGGGAGTGGGATCAGCGCCACCGACCAGCCACCTACGTCGATCGATTCGCTCCAATTGCTCCATTCGTCCCCCCTGTCCATGGCCTTGGATGGTTTGCTGACGCACACAGGACAAGTTCAAGGAGGTGGGCCACAAGACGCCGCGCGTCGCCGACCCCAGCGGCGGGCTGACCTCGATCCCAGCGCGTCGCTATCCTCCGCCACCGGCTCGAGACTGCCGAGGCCGCCGCCGAGGCCGCTGAGGCGGACAACAAGACGGTGCGTGTGAGCCACGCGGGCCGTGCGTGCGAGTTTCCCTGGCGGCGTCGTTCAGCGTCTCCAACAGGATGCGTGGGGGTTGGGAGGGGTGGGGCTCGGGGACGAGTCCTCGACTGAACGGAGAACATGTCCAGGTCGATTTGGCTGCAGAGTTCGAGGAGCGCGTTGCGAGCTTTGACGATGAGGCAGTCGAGGGAGGACGGAAGGGGGACAGCCACAAATTGCGAGGTGATAGGAGAGTCGAGATGTCTGGAGAGTGGTGTTTTCTGTCGAGAGCGCAATGGTGATGGTGATGGACCGGCCGTGACCCATGTCACACCTGGCGTAAACCAACTCCCATCGGATGCCTTGACGAGGCGCTGGCGTTAACCCGCTGCATGGACACTTCCGTTTCCGCCCACTGACCCTCCCCCAGCTCCTGCAGGAAATCCACGAGCGTGACGCCCTGATCGCATCGCTCCTGCACAACCTGAGCCTGCGTGAGGCTTCGATTGAAGTCGTGGACCGCCGTTTCGCCGACCTCAAGAACGCGGCGACCGAGGCCGACTCGTACCGGACCACTGAGGAGAACCTGGCCCGCAAGGTCCGCCTCCTCGAGGACGAGCTCGAGCAGACCGAAAAGAAGCTCCAGGAGACGACCGAGGAGCTGCGTACCCTCGACGTCCGTGCCGAGCACTTTGAGCGGTCTGTCACGCGCGCCGAGAAGGAAAAGGAGGAGTGGGAGAGGAAGTACAACGTAAGCCGAGCTGCGTGGGGACAGGATGGCATCGAGAGGCAGCAGGACGTGATGGTACGAGGGGAAGACGATAGTTCCTGGGTAATCCCTGCTTTTTATCGCCAAAAAGGCCTGACTGTGGTAAAGGGACACACTGGTGACATCCACGACTCTCTTACAAAGCTGGGGCAGGGCGGATGGCGAGATTTGGAGAAGAAGATACACAAGATCACAGCAATGCAAAGAAGAGAGAGCAAGCGAGATAGATAGTTGACATTTTCGCAGGACATCTACGCCAAGCTCACCCAGACCAAGCACGAGCTCGACGAGGTTGCCGCGCTGTCAGACTTGCTGGTGAGTCAGGTAGTTCAATTGAATTTGACGTCATGTGGCCACTAGGAAAAGACGATGGCTGGCTAATCACATTGCAGTAAACGAGGTTAATAAAGTCTGCCTCCGTTGAAGGCGTCCCTCAACGCGGTTGTGCTCTTACTTGAGAGCTGTAGAACAGAGAAAGAGGTAGATTAGTCTTGAGGGTATTCTGGATGCCTCGTGCAGTTCAAAGCAACGATGTTAATGACTGTGACGTCCTTGATAACGCTTTGCAAGCGGTGTGGATCATCCTGGAAGAACAAACAAGCTATCCATCCAAGTTTGTTGTGGCGGTTTTGGCCGCCAAGTTGGTGGCCGGTGGAGGTTCAGGCACGACGGGAGCAAAAATCTCGATCTCTCGCAGAATTCAGAATTCCGTCAATCCTTGTCGGTCACCACCACCATCCACACCCTTCTCATCATCTCCATCCAGCTCGCTGCTGTCAACGCCGGCTCGCAATGGTGGCAGCATTCGACCCCCTCTCGCCTTCACAGGCATCGACATCTCAACACCCCGACAAGTCAACGTTCCGCACCCTCACCCGCGAGCGCCAGTTCCGTCACCCGTCTGCCAACGGCCCCGACTTCCAGTCGCTCGAGGAGCTCGTTCGCCCCCATGTCGAGTCGTTTGACGCCCTGACGGAGGGATCAGAGGATGGAAGCGCAGGACTCCTCCAGCTCGGTGTGCAGGACATCGGAGAAAAGGTCGTGTTTGACGGCAAGGCGACTGAGAACATGCCATTTGGATCAAAGATTACCTGTGAGTTGCACCTGAGGCGCATTGCGGCCACGCTGGGCGTTCTGGAGCTCTACCCAACCTGTACCAAGGTGCAGCGCTGATGTTATCAGACAGGATATCCCAGGTCGCACTCGGCAAGCCGCTGGTCTCAGACCGCGACAAGCTCGCTGTTGAGCGCCGCATCTTTCCCACCGAAGCACGCGAGCGATTGACGACGTACCGTTCGCGCCTGACCGTGACGATCAAGTGGAAGGTGACGACGGATGAGGGCACGACCAGGGAATACGACGAGGTGCGCGAGTGTGGCTTGCTCCCCATCATGGTCAAGTCGGCGCGGTGCAACATTCGCGATCTGTCTGCCAAGGAGCTCGTCCGGCACGGCGAAGAGTCGTCCAGCTGGGGTGGCTACTTTATCGTCAATGGTAACGAGAAGATTGTCCGTTACCTCGTCTTACCCCGTCGCCACCACCCTGTCAACCTCTACCGCCCATCGTTTGCCAAGCGTGGTGTCTCCTACACCCCCTACGGTTGCCAGATCCGCTGTGTCCGCCCCGACCAGAGCGCGTGCACCAACACGATCCACTACCTGTCCAACGGCGGTGCGACTCTTCGTTTTGCGTGGCGCAAGGTCGAGTACATGATTCCCCTTGTCCTCATCCTCAAGGCGCTCGTCGATGCCTCGGACCTCGAGATTTTTGAGGGCCTCGTCCAGGGCGAGCACGAGAACACTTTCCTCACCGACCGTGTCGAGCTGCTCCTGCGTGGACAAAAGACCTGGGGTCTGCACACTGGTGCTCAGGCGCTCGACTACCTCGGTGACAAGTTCCGTGTCGTCATGAACTGCCCAGAGGACTGGTCCAACGTCCAGGTCGGCTCGTACCTCCTTTCAAAGGTCGTCCTCGTCAACCTCCCCAGCCCACGCGAGAAGTTCCGCATGCTGCTGTGAGTTTGCTGGTAGCTGTCTGGGCGCTTCAGCTAACATCCAGGTTCATGCTCCGCAAGCTCTACTCGATGGTGGCTGGCACGTCGTGCCCCGACAACCCGGACTCGCCGCAGCTCCACGAGGTCCTTCTTCCCGGCTTCCTGTACGCCATGATCATCAAGGAGCGTTTCGACGAGTGCCTCAACTCGGTGCGCCAGCAGATCCAGCAGGACATTCGACAGGGCCGTGCCAAGGACTTTTCCAGCGCAAAATACTTCCCATCAGTGCTGGCAAAGGTCAACTTTGACATTGGAACCAAGCTCTCGTATTTCCTTGCCACGGGTAACCTCGTCTCGCCCACCGGTCTCGACCTCCAGCAGACGTCGGGTTTCACGGTCGTCGCCGAAAAGCTCAACTACTACCGCTACCTCGCCCACTTCCGGTGTATCCATCGTGGTGCCTTCTTTGCCGAGCTCAAGACGACAACGGTCCGTAAGCTTCTTCCCGAATCATGGGGTTTCCTGTGTCCCGTGCACACACCCGACGGTTCGCCATGTGGTCTGCTCAACCACCTTTCGCACACGTGTCAAATCGTCACGAGGACGCTGGACACCTCGCAGATTCCCGCACTTTTGTCGGCACACGGCATGACACAGGTCTTTGCCTCGGCGATCGACGGTCGTCGCTTTGTTGTTGTGCAGCTCGACGGCCGCATCATTGGCTGGGCGACGCCTGAAAAGGCCCACGAGCTTGCCCTCCTCCTCCGCAAGCTCAAGACCGAGGGCGACAAGCGCGTACCCCTCGACCTCGAGGTTGGCCATGTTCCCATCACAAAGGGTGGCCAGTACCCCGGTCTGTACCTCTTTGGCTCGCGCTCGCGCTTTATGCGTCCCGTCACGTACCTCAAGAACAACAAGCTCGACCACGTCGGCACGTTCGAACAGGTCTACATGGACATTGCCATCACCCCCGAAGAGGTCGAAAAGGGTGTCACGTCGCACATTGAGCTTGATCCCACATCCATGCTGTCGGTCATTGCCAACCTCACGCCGTTCTCCGACTTTAACCAGTCGCCTCGTAACAGTGAGTTTGCTGACATGGTCGTGCCGAGTTCCAGCTAACAACCCAGTGTACCAGTGTCAAATGGGCAAGCAGTCGATGGGTACGCCCTCCACTGCGCTCAGCCGGCGTACCGACAACAAAATGTACCGTCTGCAAACGGGCCAGACGCCGGTCGTGCGCCCTGCACTGCACAACAACTATGGCTTTGACTCGTTCCCGAACGGCATGAACGCGATCGTTGCTGTCATTTCGTACACCGGTTACGACATGGAAGACGCCATGATTCTCAACAAGTCTGCACACGAGCGCGGCTTTGGCTACGGTACCGTCTACAAGTCGGACATTTTCGATCTCAAGGATGCCGCACGATCGCGTACGGCAGCACCAACACTGCACTTTGGCTTTGGGCGCGACGTCAAGCCAGACCACGCCTGGCGCGAGTTTATCGACCGCGATGGCCTGCCGTTTGTTGGCAAGGAGGTCAAGCAGGGCGACCCACTGGCCGCGTACGTCGACGACGTTACTGGCCGTACCCGAGTACACAAGTACAAGGGCGACGAAAAGGCCTATGTCGACGAGGTCCGCGTTCTCGGCTCTGACACGGGCGACCAGGAGCTCCAAAAGATTCACATTAAACTTCGCATCCCCCGTTCCCCCGTCATTGGAGACAAGTTTTCGTCTCGTCACGGTCAAAAGGGTGTTTGCTCGCAAAAGTTTAAGATGATCGACATGCCGTTTACCGAGAGCGGCATGCAGCCCGACGTCATCATCAACCCCCACGCGTTCCCATCTCGTATGACGATTGGAATGTTTGTCGAGTCGATGGCTGGAAAGGCTGGTGCGCTTCACGGTATCTGCCAGGACGCGACACCGTTCAAGTGAGTTTGCGACGTGCATTGTGGCACTGCGGCGTGGCACTGACTCCCAGGTTCTCGGACTCGGACCGTCCTGTCGACTACTTTGGTGAACAGCTCCGTGCTGCCGGATACAACTACTATGGCAACGAGCCGATGTACTCGGGCATCACTGGCGAGGAGCTGCGTGCAGACATCTACATTGGTCTCGTCTACTACCAGCGTCTGCGTCATATGGTGAGTACTGCGTTGCAAGAAGGGCTACAGAGTACTGACGTGTCCAGGTCAACGACAAGGCGCAGTCGCGTACTGTCGGTGCAGTCGACCCCTTGACGCGCCAGCCCATCAAGGGACGTAAGCGCGGAGGTGGTATCCGTTTCGGTGAAATGGAGCGCGATGCGCTCATTGCGCACGGCACATCCTTCCTCTTGCAGGACCGTCTGATGAACTGCTCCGACTACAGCACAGCCTATGTGTGCCGCTCGTGCGGATCGCTCATCTCTCTCGGCTTCGACGGCTCGGTCGGCCCCGCAGACGGCAGTGCAGGCTCGGTGCAGTACTGCCGCATCTGCGAGCGCAAGGAGCAGCCTGGCGCGCTTGACGGCGCCGTCCAGAGCAACAGCGTGGGCCTCGTGGCCAAGGGTGCCGGTGCGGCGGTGCCGAGCAGCAATATGGGCGTCATTGCCGTGCCATGTGAGTTTTTGTCTCTGTCCCAGGCAGTTGCATTCACGGCGCTGACAATCAGACGTGTTCCGCTACCTCTGCGCCGAGATGGCGTGCATGGGCATCCGGCTCAACCTCACGGTGACTTAGGGATTTTAGACATTTGCATGCATAGTGTACGAATGGATGCGACGGTGAGAACGAGGACAAGGACGATGAGCCGCGGGGGCCTGAGTTTGGATCGATGAGGCACTTTACGTGAAACCATGAGGTGGGGCGGTGATCGTCGGCAATGTGGAGCGAGTGCTGGTCCTGCGTAGTCGTGACGAACAGCGCCAAACGCGTACGGGTGACACATCACGTCACATGTCATGCATCACGACAGGTGGCATTAAGGCGCTACAACAATAATCTGACACGCCTTCAGTTCGCTTCGGGCGAGATGACATGACGTTATCTTATCGCCTTTACCCAGGCCATATATTTCTCGAATTCGACCCTTGGTTCTGGGGCTGTGTCGGCTTTTCCGTCCGTCTTCTATCAGTACAGCAATTGACGAGTCCCAAGCGATGAGCACATAAAGGTGAGGACCTACCTTCCAGAACCACACCATTCCGTCGCTCGACGAGTGGTAGTCGATCGGGTTGTGACGAAACTCGTCGTTCCACGTCTTCCAGACCTAGAGTCGTCAGTCTGACCCAATGAGTAGCTTGTCCGGCTCTGAGGGACAAGGTCTCATTACGCACTGCAAAGACCCCGCGCGGTGCCCCAAGTCCTCCGGGTTGGACCCCTCGAACGACAACGCGTTGGGGCAGGCCGCCGCGGCCAGCATCGCGAGTCTCTATCGCAAGGTCCCACTGCAGCTCGGGTGGGCTGTCACGTGTGAGGGAGACGACACCGCAAATAAACTTGCTGCCCCCAGTGCCAGACTCTCCATTCGCGGATGGCGAGAGGGAGCCCGACATTCCTGGCGTGTCGCGACCGACAAAGTAAACGGGTGACAGCAAGGGTGCCACGTTCTTCTCTGCACTGGGGGTGAGGGCAAAGTATGGCCAAGGCCGTTGTCCGCAGTCTTGCGAGTGAACGGCACGTGGACTTGCGGCGACGAGGTTGGGGTGCCACTCGCCCGTTGCTGCCCACTCGTGGTATATGTCAAGCATCGCGTGCTGGGACGTAGGAATGAGGTCAAACACCCCCAACGAATCGAAGCCTGTTCCTTCCCAGTCTAACACTCTGCTATTGGAGTTCTCCATCACCTCGAGCGCAGAGTTGATTCCGTACCACTGCCCAGCGACTTGCGGCCAGTCCCATACTCGCGTCGTACTGGCCTGGTGCTCTGCTGTCATTGCTTGTATACTGGGTGCAAGACCAAGCAAGCCTGTGCCACGAATGGCATCGATTCCGTCGACGGCACGCGCGAGAAGACTATTGTTGATGTGGAGGTCAAACCACGGGGGATCGTCAATGGCGTCGACCAATTCGCAGGCTGTTCGCTGTCAGCATGTTTCACACTTGCGTTGCCTGGTATACGCCAGGCGGAGGATCTGCGAGGGGATTCCCGACCGACAATGCATGGGGAAGCAGCTCGGATGGCTTCAGAGCTCTTATCGACTCACAGGCATACGTGACGTCACTCTGTACGCCCCACCAGAACGTTTTGCCATCTACCAATGTCTCGCTCGGCGTGTCATTTCGTGGGTGATGGTAGCGCAGGAACCGGTACCATGAGTTGGAATCCAGCAGAGGGGGCTTGAACGACGGAATGTGGGCAAACAGGGCCAGTAGATGCTGTGCAGCCTCGGAGCGACTAAAGTGGTCACAGATGAATGCCAAAACGTCACACTTCAGCATGTCGGCCAAGATGGGGACGTTCTGGGACGGGGAGCCCGCGCGGGGGAGATCGAGGTAGAGGTCGAGCACACTTTGGAGCACGCGTGGGGCGCCCTCAACCTGCGCATTAGCGGCCAAGATTAGACACACAACGGGTAGTGCACAGTAGCAGCTCCGGACCCACAAGAGCAGGGGGCAACCGGGACAATGGGGGCAGTCGTCTCGGGTTGAACAGGCGTTGCGGTTTTCTTGATTTCCAGTCCTCAGGAACTCTTTGGACTTGGAGGAACTTCGCAGTGAAATCACGGTCAATCACCCGTCGTCTCCAGTCATAACTGCCGCGTGGAGTTGGGAAAGCGCAAGCGTTGTCGGGATGGTCGTACTTGAGGAGGTGTACCTCACACCACACCCCATCATCCTGGCGATTAGCTAAACGACAGCAATCGTGTACACACCGATACCAAGGCGCAAAGTTGTTTGCACGTCTGGGCCACGGAGATGAGTATGGCCAGATCGTCCACTGCAGCAAATGCCACGATGCGGACAGTGAGCTTGCAAAGGTCAACACTGGTTACATGGGTAGGACGAAGGGTAGCATATCAACTCACTTCTGTCGGTAGCGCGAGAAAAGAAGAAACCCTAGTCATGGCACAAGTGTGCGGGGGAGAGTGGATGATGGTGACAAGGAGTGAATGGATGTTGGACCGTGGTGAATATGTCAACACCGACAGTTAAGCAACCGGCGCTCTTGACGTCAGGCACGTCCCGTGTGCCTGCGAATTAGGATCCGCGAAATCATCCACACCGCCCCGCCCCCTCTCGTGTTGCACGCGGTCACAGGCGATGCGCAAGCGATGCACAGGCGATGCACAAGCGATGCACAGGCGATGCACAGGCGATGCACAGGCGATGCACAGGCGATGCACAGGCGATGTAGCGGGAAAGATGACAGTTTGCACAGCTTGTTTGAGGATGTATTTGGGTTTGGGGATGTGTAGGGGGATGTGTTTGGGCCCCTCCAGGAACTGTGATTGCTGTGAAATGGCTGTGGTGGCAATCGCATGTGGCAGTCTTGCTTTACGATACCCCGGCGATAGGTTTCCAACGCAACCCTTCACGATGCACTGCCAGCTTGACACGCATTCGGCTCTATATAAGGTTGCGCAGCCTCTACACAGCTTCATACAAGGGCTGTACCTCGTCAAGGGGCGAAGGCGGTTCAACATCCTCAGCCGCAAACTCACCGCTTGAAACCATTTTGCTCCGAAAGAGTAAGTATTGAGTGATAGCGACAACACATAAAGGTCATGGGGCTGTAACCTTTGGTTGGTTCTTACCGAACCCCCCATGTCGTGCCAAGGAAGTGACCCCGAGGCCGTGAGGGAACCAGCCGTGTTCAACCTCAAAGTTGTTGCCCATCCCGACCTGCGCAGTCGTGGTGCAGTCCAGTCCAGCATCCAGAGTCATCAGCAACCCCAACTGAAGGAACGGTAAGTGACATTTTCCTCTTGCTATGCTCACTCCCTCAGTGTTTGGTACGCTTCGGACCACCATACCGTCACTGTCGCAATCGAGGTTTCCAACCACCCATACCCATTCGACGTGACCTTGGACACCGGCTCGTCGAAACTCTTTCTCTATAGCGTAGCGACAAACTACGTTGGAGACGGCCTACCTCGCGAAGACGTCTACACTCCTCAAATGTATTCTCAACCTGAGGAAGAAGGTGGCCCATTCCGTCTCAGGACCGAGCTCAAACGCGAACGCCACCGTTTCTTTGACCGTCAGAACTCCAAGGGCATTCCCACCAAGGACACCGTTCGAGTGGGTGAAGAGCAGATTGATGATCTGTGGTTGAGTACGTCGAATTGCTGTTGCTACCAGCTGACTCGCCCTACAGCGTATATCACGGTGACCAATGATCCGGGACCTGCTCGGGTCAAGGGTGTCTTCGGATTTGGGTTTTTGTCGCAGATGGATACCGAGAGGGACCCGTTCTGGTATCGTATCGGCAAGCGTTTCGGCAAGTCGATGTTCGGCATCTACATTGCACCCCTCCAAGACTTTACCACATCCAAGGAAGAGGCTGGTGACCTCACTATAGGGCAAGTTACGATCAGTGAACCGATCAGAAACTAACCCAGCAGGGGCTATAACAAGGACAGGATCAAAGGCAGTCGTATCCCAGGCGTAGACGGGGTCCATTGGATCCCCACACAGGTTCACAGAGGTGTGCGCAAGTGGATGACCACCCTAACCGCCATTGTGCTCAACGGCCAAGTTTATCCTATTGGCACCGGCGCCTTACTCGATACCGGATCATCGGACATACTAGGACCACAAGCCGACGTGCAAGCTCTTCACAACATGATGGGCGGGTCCTTAGACGCCAACTCGCAGGCGGCCGAGAGCGATGAGGGACCGGAGATGCAGTCGTACCTCGTTCCTCACAGACCAACACTGTACTTTGTGTTCGGTAGCAAGGCCTTTCCTGTACACCCCGAATCACTATTCGCTTCTGCCTACGTGGGCTACGAACAACCGTATTGCTCTGGTATTCATGGATCACATGAAATGTAGGTGTCGATACCCTCGCATTACTGAGCTGACGATTCAGCGACTATTGGATATTGGGTGTGGGGTTCTTGCAGAATGTCTACAGCATTTACGGGGAGCGCCGCGGGGAGTACAAGATTGGGCTGGCAGAACTAGCCGAGAGCTCTCCTGGCCCGCCTGTCAAGTACCCGGGTGGGAAATACAAGTAGACAACATGTACCAAGGCAGGCAATGTGCTGTGCACAGTCGACCTCATGCACCAGCTAGATGCGCTCCAGGTCTGACAGGAGGATGGGTCGTGAAGAGCACGCTGTACCCTGTACTTTGACCAGTGCGGCGTGATGTACACATCATCGTTTGGCAAATGTCGTCGCCGACACGAAGATGGGAGTGATACAGGTGCGTCCGGAAAGTCATGAGACTGCCATTTTGAGCTCGGGTGAGCGCACAGCCCGTTTACAGGGCCACGCACAGGAAATGCAGAATACAACAAGCAAGAAATGTCCGTGAAGCCACTTGCCGTGCTATGGGATGGAGCGGGAGTCTGTCTATGCGCAACTTGGTCTGTACCCGAGCTCAAGGCGGCCTGGTCTGAGGGGATGAGTGTTCGGTCCCTAGCTGTATCCAATATTGCCACTGGCAGCAATGGTCCGGAGGAGAGTAGCACCGACCCCAAACAAATATTTTTGCTTTTTTTTTTGCTCTCATGTGTACTGTATGTGGTTGGACAGGCCGTCTCAAGACTACAGTGCCTGCAGTAGGAGGAACTGCGAGGCCGGTGAGCTCTCTCAAGAGCAAGGATCAAGAAGCCGACTCTTGTTCACAAACGTACAATAGTTACGTAACAAGATTGAGTCTGTACGGTGACTATCGGTGACTGTTCGGTGACTACCATCGGCCGTGGGCGACAAGCGACGCCATGTGCTCCTCCTCCCGCGTCTCTTGCCGCCTGGGGTCATGTGCCGCGGCGTCTCGTGCCGCCGGCTTCGTACCCAGGTACGTAGGGGCAGCAACCTTACCGCGCTTGGCTTGGGAACCCATCAATCTATCCTGGGGCCAACCGCCGCCCAAGATCAGGTCGTCTGGTGAGCTTTTCGAATGGGACGCTCGATTCGAAAAAGCACAACAACGTGCAGTTCTAGAGCCCAAGGCACGAGGACCGCGGCGTCGGTCACGAGCGAACAAGAGGTTGTGCGGGTCACGAGTACGAGATGGGGCACGAGGGGCTGTCGGTCGTTTGTTGGGGGCCGTGAGTGGTTTCTGGGGATGCGATATTTTGCTAGCGAGTGTGCTCGTCAGTGACGATCTGTCCCGTTTGTCGTCTTGATTGTTTTATCCACCACACGTATCCGCATCAACGACCGAACGGTGAGTACCGCCGACTCGTATTCGAGATAAGACCCACAGCGCCGAACCGCGGCCCGAGAGCGGACACTTGCGGAGGTTTCGGTGTCGCTGGATGATGACGTCGATCACCGCCCATGACGCCAGCGGCACGTTGTCAACGTTCACAACCATCCATTCACCATCTTGCATCTTGGCGACCGACGTACATCGTACGCCGGGTCGGAAAACCTACTCATTCTTGGGTGTCCCTCAGCTCAGTGCACTGTTATGCCTCTCTTTGTCTTTCTCTCGTTCTCGATATCTCTCTCAAACGCACCACGTAACATCCACTAAAACTGCCAGATGCTCCGCTCCATCCACGCAGCGCGGCCCCTCGCTGCTGGCCCGTCCGTGCGCCGCGCCGGTGTCCTCGGCGTCCGGTGCAAGCACATGTTTATCGCGCCGGAGGCGAAGAATCTCGTGCCGATTCGGACCAACCTCCATGGCTCCGAGCTGCTGAATACGCCCAGTGTGAGTGGAAGCCGAGGCGAGGCGGGGCGAGTCGTGGTGATGCCGACTTCCTCGAGGCGGGGTCAGCGAGGACGCGTCTGTCCCCGCCGTTCTCGCCGGCCTTTGCGTTCCTAGACGTATTGCTGACACTGCACGCAGCTGAACAAGGGCGCCGGCTTTTCACGCGACGAGCGCGCCGTATTTGGCCTCGAGAGCTTCCTGCCCTATGACGTGCACACGCTCGAGCACCAAACGAACCGTGAGTACGCGCGAGTTGTTGTTGCTGTTGTTCGGCTGTTGATCGGCTGTTGGGCCCTCCGTGTCCGCCACATGCAGCCGTCCCTTCGCGGGACCATCCCCTTACCACCTCAATGACTGCCCGTCATGTCCCCCTCCTTCCAGCGTGTCCCCACACCCCACTCACACCCAGGCGCCTACAACCAGCTCCAAAAGCAGCCCTCTGTCATCCTCAAACACGCCTTCCTCGCTAGTCTGCGCGACCAGAACCAGGTCCTCTTCTACCGCCTCATGCTCGAGCATATCGAAGAGCTCCTCGGTGTGCTCTACACCCCCGGCGCGGCCGAGGCAGTCGCGAACTATTCCAAATTGTTCCGCAGGCCGGTGAGTGCGGACCATGGGACCGGTACGCGTACTGACGTGCTCGTAGGTCGGTTGCTATATTGTAAGTGCTCCACGCCATGTGCTCGTTGGGAGTGCACTCGGCTTCCGTGGTTTAGTGTCCACGTTGGGTTCATCAGCCGAATGGCCAAAACCGAGGGGCTGCCATGGGGAAGGTTTGGGGCGGGGGGCGCCGTCGCTGGCTTGCTAGCACGAGACGCGGCGGCTGTTCCATGGTTCCCGTTGAAGTCTGGCGTGTAGCCCTCCTCTTCTGTGGAGTTGCCAGCCTCTCAACACCAGATTCCTGCGGTGTTTCCTGCAGTATTCAGCCTCATTCCTCCCGTTTCCCGTCGCGTCCGTCTTGCTCATCTACAGTCGTACCCCAACCGAGACGGCATGGCGCGCCAGCTCATGGCACACCTGTCCGACATTAACCGCACGGCCGACGTTGCGTCCCACTGCCAAGAGCTGCAGGACGCCATCGACCTTATTGTCGTGACGGACGGCGAGGCGATTCTCGGTATTGGTGAGTGAAATTTGCTCCGGGGACAAGTGTCCACTCTTGGTTCCCCGTCGTATCCCACACACAGTGTTCAACGATTCTGACGCCGCAGGCGACCAAGGCGTTGGCGGCATCACAATCTCGACGTCAAAAGCTGCCCTCTACACGCTTGGCGCAGGCATCAACCCCAACCGCATCATCCCCGTCGTACTTGACGTGGGTACAAACAACCACGCGCTCTTCTCGGACCCGCTCTACATGGGATGGAAGCGGACGCGTCTCAGGGGCAAGAACTATGAGTGAGTGTGGTGTGATCCAGAGCTTTCCTGGGGACGGCAGCAGCGATACGTGGTTCCAACGGGATACTAATGGCACAGTGAATTTGTCGACGAGTTTGTGCAAAACTGCCGCAGGCTGTTCCCCAATGCCATTATCCACGTACGTTATGTTGTCGCATTGCACATGTTGGTGACTCACACTTTCCAGTTTGAGGACTTTGGTATGGCCAACGCCCACCGCTTCATGCAAAAGTACCGCGACAAGATGCCAATGTTCAACGACGACATCCAGGGCACGGGCGCAGTGGCGCTTGCTGCTCTTATTGCGTGGGTGGGGCGGCTTGTTGGTAAAGTGCATCAGCGGCGGCGAAGGGAATGTGGCGTGTGGGAGATGGGGTGTCGCCTAAAAGCACAGTGTGGCGCTGCCATCCCGCACGTGTTTCTCCTCTTCGCACTTGCTGCGCGTCACCGACCGTATGACCATTGCTCACACTACAGGGCGCTCAAGGCCTCCAACACCAAGCTCGAGGACCAGCGCATTGTCATCTACGGCATGGGCAGTGCGGGCGTGGGCATTGCCGACCAGATCCGCGACGGCCTCATGATCCTGTGCGGCCTGACGCGCGAGGAGGCCGCGAAGCGCTTCTGGTGTGTGGACCGGGACGGCCTGCTGGTCGAGTCGATGGGCGACTCGCTCCGCCCCGCGCAGCAAGGGTACGGCCGCCGCGACGACGAGGTCAAGGAATGGGTGCTTGACAATCCCGACCAGAATGCCGTGCGCCTCGTCGACGTCGTGCGCCATGCCAAGCCCACCGTCCTCATCGGGACGTCGACGGTCACAAACGCCTTTGACGAGACGATTGTGCGCGAAATGGCAAAGCATGTCGAGCGGCCAATCATCTTCCCCATGTCAAACCCCACCGCCCTGTGCGAGGTCGACCCGGGTGAGTAAGAGGTTGGGGAGGTGGATCTCGCTGTCGAGTACCGTACATGGCTGACCACAGTCGACGCAATGGCCTGGACGGACGGAAGGGCGTTTGTCGCCACGGGCTCGCCGTTCCCTCCCGTCGGTATGCCCAATGGTGGAACATGTGAGTCCTGCCGTGGCTGTCATCCTCTCGAGTGTGCTATTAAGCGCGATGGCGGGGAGGTTGTGCACCGTCGCTTTTCAACTGTTACAGCGCACCCTGCGATGACGAAGTGTTCATTGTGGCGCTGGTGACGGCTTGTTCAGCTGCTGTCCACCCTCGAGACTCTCCCCATCGACTCTATCCACTGGCCGTCTTCCACCCCAGCTACGACTGACACCGCAGACACGGTCGCCCAAACCAACAATGCGCTCATCTACCCCGCCCTCGGCCTGGGCGCCATCCTCTCGCGCGCCAAGACCATCTCGCCCTCGATGCTCATGGCGGGCGTGCACGCCCTCGCCTCGCTCTCCCCCACAGTCGCGGACCCGACGGCCTCGCTCCTCCCGGACCTGAGCGACGTGCGCTCCGTGTCAGTCGACGTGGCCGCCGCCGTCGTCCGCCAGGCCGTCGAGGACGGCAACGCGACCGACGAGGGTGTTATCAAGATTGCAAAGGGCGAGGGACAGCAGTCGCTCGAGGACTTTATCAAGAGTAGAATGTGGGATCCGGTGTATCGTCCCCTCGAGCTCGTCGACTAGGCTGGTGTCGGGTCATGAGGTGGGGATGGGATGGAGGCAGCGCTCCACGGACCGATATAAGGATGTATCGGATTGCAGCAGCTGGTGAAAGGGGGAGGTGAAGGCAGACACCGTGCCGCACACAACCAGATAGGGGAGCGGTGGGCGCTGTCATGCGTGTTGCGTGTGGGTTGCAATGTGTAAGGAGGAGGGTGACCCGCGTGCGGAACGCTTCTATTTTGCGCGTTGGAGTGCACACGAGTCATGATCTCCTAGCGCGTTCGCTGTACTCTCTGGCCAGAGTCGTCTGCATGCTCCCCATTGTGAGTTTCAAGTGGGTGTGAGTGTTCAACGGGGACGTGAGTGGCGGTCTGCACAAAGGGATACGCTCGGTCAGGATGCCGCCCTTGCTCGGTGCTTTCTACTGTCGGGGTGTGTCGATACGCTACACGCTTTAGCAGTCAGACAGCATGCCATCTCGACAGCAAATGCAAGGTCTCGAAGGACAGGCTATGCTCGGTCCTCGGAACCTGCTCGAGCTCAAGGGAAGCTGCGGGCGATTCGTCAGAGGATGATACTTCCCAAGTCACCCGCCCCAACACCAGCCACCCGTTCCAGAAGCAACAGACAAAGATCAGATCAATACCCCCACTGCTGGGTCTCCGCCGCCGTATGCAGCAAAAGGCAACGCCCACGATCTGGGCAAACGCTCTACATCGTAGGAGAGTCGAACTCCTGCCGCTACTATGGCAAAGTAGCATGATACCGTTTCACCAACGATGTCGATGGCAAGGGAGTAGGCGCGTGCAACCGGCCGCCGTGGGGGAGACGGGGCGACATCGAAGGTTGCCGACGACGTGCCATGCGAAGCGACCATGTTAGCAACATCCAACGCACCGCACCGCCATGTCAGATTATTGCATACCATCAAAGTATTGGCTGCTAGTAGAGTACTACACGTCGTGGTCGTCCCATCATTCCCCACCGCAATCTATAATTACCGTATCGTTCCCTCGCCACGGATAGTTGGATTCCTTCGGCTCGTCTCCCAGACAGACGACGGACGAGCCGAGACAACAAGGCGGGGGAGGGGGCGCAGACATCGAGCCGAAACGAGCCGGGCGTCGAGACATGATACAGTTTCGTGTGTATGAGACAGTAACAGAAGCCGGGTGGCTGAGAAGCCGAGGGATATGGATGAGGCTGGGGCGTGTGCAGAGTGTGTGTGTCACGAAATAGGCGATAGCTAACAGGCCGTGTTGGCCCGGCTGCTGCTCATCTCCGCAGCTCGGCCGCCTGCCGCAGGCCACACACGCTCATGCCTCGATCCAGCCTGGTGTGGGCGGGTTGAAGCGCAACGGCGGGCCGCCCGAGAGGCTGTGGCTGAGGGCTGCAAACTCGTCCTCGAGAACCTTGCGCGCGATCGTGTCGCCGTGTCCGACGAGGAACGCGTAGTGTCGCTGTGGTTAGTGGGTCTGGGTGGGGAATTGGATGGGCCTGTTCTGTGGTCTGTTCTGTCCCAATGTAGTCATCTCACCTTGAGCCTCAAGTCAACCTTGTTCAACAAGTCGATAATCCCCGGTGTGAGCTTTTGCCCCTCGCCGACAAGCGTGTGCCCGATTGGCATTTCGCCCAGGAGCGCCGCGTCGCTGGCCACTTCGCCGGCCGTGGTGCTGCTCCCCGTTGTGCTGGGGCTCGCGGCGGGGCCGCTGCTCCCGCTCCCGTTGGAGCCGAGCCACACAAACGTCGACGGGTGCAGGAGCGTCCCGTGCACGTCGTCAATGTTGCGCCCGCGTCCCGCGGGCAGGATCATGGCGAGGAACTTTTTGTACACGTCGCGCACGATCGAGCATGTCGAGGCGTGCACTTGGAAGTAGTCGGGTGTGAAGGGCTGGAGTTAGTGGGAAGTGGGAAAGGGGGTGAGGAGGGGGGGGGGGGGGGGCAGTGGGGGCGGCCGTGCTGCGGCAGGTGCGGGTGAGGAAGTGAGGGGGAGGGTGTTCGCAGGGATGTCATTCTGAAGGCTGCTCAAGACAGTTGTGCTCTGACACGAGCGCTGCACAATGCAGCCACGGGCCACAGGCCTCGTTTACCCCCACCTATCCCCTTCGAAGGCATGGTCAAACCAGCCTCCCCGTCCACCAGTACGCAACTCACCATGACAGCTAAGACGAGGAACGACTCGCTCGTCGCGTCCACTGGCGCAATGGTCACCTCTGCCGTAGCCGTGTTGGTCGCCGCCGATGGCCGGACCATTTTTGCGCGCTGGGGGCGGAAAAAGTTGCGCTGGGGAGTAGTTAGTACATGGGCGTGTCAAGGTCGCTTCTGGCCGCGAGGGGGTGCTTGGGGAACGGTAGCGGCAATGTGACAGCTCTCTCGCCCCCGATGTGGCTGCACGATGTCGCTTTGCGATTTGTTTATCTCTCCTCTGGTCCCCTCCTCTTGTCTCCTCCTCCTGTCTCCTCCTCTTGTTCCCTCGTCCGGCCCCCTCCTCTGGTCCCCGTCCCCTTCATTCGACCTGCCCTCCCCCCGACAGCTTTGACCCCCTCGACCTCCCTGCCTTGCTCTAGACATGTTCCCGACTTGTTCTCGATCTCCTCTCGACATCACCGGCATACTCTCGACATCCACTCGCCCTCTCTTTCACCTCTACCCCCCTCAGCCACCGCTACCGCCACCCCTCACCACCGCACTGCTCACATCTGCCTGTTGCCACTCACCAAAGGCCCAATCGTTCCCCCCTTGCGCTCGCTATTCTCAGCCCACGACTCCCACTCGTCGAGTAACTTTACGACGGCGCGCAAGAAATCGCCCGCACCCGTAATGTCAAAGATGGCCGCGAGGGACAGGCCGAGCGCGTACTCTTGCCGGGCGAGCGTGTCAAGCATCTTGGCGCCGAGGGCGGATTCGAGCGCCGAGCGGGCGACATGCACACTGTTGAGCCAGGGGACGTCGCTGGGGTTAGGGGGCGAAGACACTCAGGGAGGATCTGAAAGGGGGGCGCGAGATGTGGAATGCGGATGCGGCTGCGGGATGCAAGACAAGACGCGGGATGCGGGATCCACACACGGCTCACGCCGTATCTCTACTCTCGCCCGCGCACAACGTCCGACTCACCCATTATACCACTGCATGAGATAGCTCCACGCGACGAGGCGCTCGCGGACGAGCGAAAACACGTCGTCGACGCGGCGGATGCTGCGCGGCGTGCTGCCCGACCGCGTGTGGCCGTGGCCGTACACGCTCATGCTGATGGAGTTTGCCGTGCTCGAGCTGACGCTGCGGCCGCCCGCGGGCCCGGGCATGGAGCGTGACGACTCTGCGTAATAGGTCGTCTCGTGCGACTCGTCGCTGCTCGAGATGGACGGCGTGTAGCTCGCGGCCGGCGGCGCGTAGGATGACGGTGGCGCATTGTACCCCGCGCGCGGGGGCTTGCCCAGCGCCGCGAGGAGGGACTGGCGTTAGTGCGTGCGTTTTCCGCGAGCACGCGGGCATGGCTCGCGCCGACATTGTCATTGGGGCCATTGGTAGAGCCCCCAACGCCGATGCAGGGTGGATGCGACCACACGTACCGATGATTGCTGCAGTCAGTATCGTCCCTCGTCAGGCAAGTCCGGCCGCCACGCGCCGCATCCGCTCACCTTGCGCTTCATGTTGGCCGACTTGCCGATGGTCCCAAAGTCCATCGGGGAGGGCATCGTCGCGGTATGACTAGCGTTCGTGCGTGATCTCTCGGACTGTAAGGCGGACGCGGACGCGATGGAGAGCAAAGGTGGATGGAGAGCAAGCACAAGATGGTGAATGCTGGATGCACGTCGTACCCAGCCCGTCCACGCTGCCTCTGAGTCTATTGATTTGTATTTTGCCTCCCCGTCCCCGCAACCTCCACTTTGGCTCCTCTTTTCCCCCCACTAGCTACTAGCCAACACAATGCCACCCCGCCTGGCACCCCTCGTCCGCGCCGCCGCCGCGTCGTCGCGCACACACGCGCCCCGCTCCGCACGCGCCCTCGCGGGCCTCGTCGGCGTCGGCGTCCTGGGCGCCGCGGCCTACTCTGTCGGTGCGTAGGTCCAGGTCATGTCCGAATCCGAGGCCGTGAAATGGGAATTGCCAGCCAGCCAGCGACAGGCACCTGGGCCAAGCCAAGCCAGAGCTGCCGGCTGTCAGCCGGGTCCTGTCGTCATCGGTCGATGCCGGACCCATGCAGCCACACCCCGACGCCGCCCCGTACCCCGCCGACACCATCGTCCACGCCCCCGCTGACGACCAGACTACGACCGCACGTTTGCGGGCCTGAGCGGCCTCCGCGCCGACGTGTATGCGCGCTGGGCAGTGCACTGTGATGCCGCAAAGGCGCCAAAGGCGGTTGTGGATGGCAAGGGTGAGTTTGGAGATGGAAAGTTGGTCGACGTTGCGATGGTGGTTGGGTGCTCCTCGTGCTCTGCTACTCGTCCGCGTCAAATGAATGCGGTCTGCGATCTGTGGTGTGCGGTCTGCGGTCTTCTGGAGCATAGCACATGATCTTCACCAGCCGGATGCTCTGCGGCTGATCAGTCTCCCGCTCCTGCTCGTGCTGCTGTCCCTGCTACTGCTGCTCCTGCCGCCGCGCCTGCTACTGCTCCTCCTTCCCATCAGCTGCGACTACTACCGCCAATACCCCACCTCGCCCACAGAGACGCATACTACCAACGCTAACACGCAGTCGACCCCGCCACCTCGGTCTCGCACCCACTCACACTCAAGCCCGCGTCCGCGCCCGACCTCGCCCTCGTCGGCGTCGGGGTGCGCACCGTGTCGTTCCTCAAGATGAAGGTGTGTTGGGTGTGGGCGCGACTGTCTCAAACTATCTCGGCCAAGCTTGGCAGCATTGTCTCCCACCAGCCAAATAACTCTCCCCTACCAAACACTCCCCATCCCCCCCCCCCCCCCCCACTTCCTCGCGCCGTTGCACCCAACTGACGCGCGCAGGTCTACTCGGCCGGATTCTACGTCGACTCGTACGCCCTGGGCAAGCTCAAGACGCTCCCGGGCTGGAAGGACTTTGATGCCGCCGCGCTCGCGGGCCCGCACAGCGAGGAGCTCGTCCAGGAGCTGCTCGACTCGCCCGCCGCGGTCGCTGTGCGCGTTGGTGAGTACTGGGAATTAGGTCTCATGAAGAAGGTGCTGACACTCTTCTCCTACTCTGCTTAATCTTGGTGTTTGTTGCCGCTACGTTCTATTCCTTCCATTCTGACCTCCCCATCCCCGTGTCCTTGTTGCTCACCGTCCCGACCTTTGTCTACCCTCACCTATCCCCGACCTACCTACCCCTACCCTGCCCTACCTAACCCAACCCCACTCACCCACATATCCCCACGCACCCCACAACCCAACCCCCCTACTTCCCCGCTCAGTCCCCGTCCGCAACACCGACTTCGGCCACCTCCGCGACGGCCTGACCCGCACGCTCCTGGCGCGCCAAAAGGCCGCACGCGCATCGGGCGCCCTGGGCGAAAAGGACGACGAGCGCATCTCGGCCGCGCTCCAAGACTTCAAGGGCCTGTTCCCCGCCGGCTCGGTGCCCAAGGGACGCCAGCTACTCCTCGTGCGCTCCGCCGACGGACACCTGTTTCTCGAGTACGGGGGCCGCGTCCTTGGCGGCGTGTACGACAAGTGGGTCGCGGACAATATGGTAAAGGCGTACTTTGCCCCGCAGAATGTTATTTCTCCTCATGTAAGTCCGAGTCTAGAAGGGGTGACGGGTGTGGCCGGGGTGACGGGTGTGGCCGGGGTGACGCGTTGGTGGTTGGGGTGGTGGGGGTTCTGGCGGGGGTCGGGGGGGGGGGGGGTGTCTGACGGGGGTTTGGCGAATGTGATCGCGTACGCAGCGAGCGTTCCGCATCGAGCCTATGTAAGGGCGGAGGCGTTGCCGGTCGCCCGCCGCAGTGGCAGACTCAAAGCTTCGCCTACCCCACCGCGTGGACTGTGACCAAACACTGATACCCAGCTCCGCGACGACGTGGCGCACACATTCGAGGAGCGTATCAAGGCCTAACTGGAATGAACGAAAGCAAATGTACAACACACACTACTCATGCATGCATGCACTGTCCACGGCACACTGCACACTGAACACACGTTGCCTGCCGTTGCTGATCCGGCCGGGTTGCTGCTGTGGACGGGACTAGCGGCAGCGTCAGTTGCACCCCAAACATCTTCGGTGTGCGATGACAGGACCTGCACATACCTGCACGCAGCTCATGTGGAACGCCCCACGGACCCCGGTTTGGGTTGCTTCGGCTGAGCACTATCAGTATCGGGTCAGTATCAGCCTTGGCACAGCTCGGCCATCATTCCATCGAAAGCCTGTGGCCCTTGTGGTAACCGTTACGGCGTTCGTCTGGGCACACGCTGGCACATGCTGTGCATCATGTGCATGCTGTACAAGAACACATTAGGCGACGTGACGTACCGGTACCCCGTGGCGAACGTACGCACGACGTGACACGTCTGGTACACGGCGTACCGGCACAGTACTGTATAGCCGTACGGTCACCGTGTATAAAGTGTAGGTAAGAAAGGGGTAGGGTAGGGTAGCGAGTGCGAGTGTGAGTTGATGGAGAGTGATTATTAAGGGGTGGGCGGCCAGGCCCGGTAGCGCCTATATGCTCGTGGGTGGTGTTTTTGCTCGTGTCTCGGTTGGATGGTGGGTGTGCACGGTCGCGTGTGCCGTGTGCCGCGTGCTGTGCCGGATGCTGTTTCGCCGAATGCCGTCGTGTTGAACGTGTGGTGGGCGAGGCCGCATCGCAGACACGGCGGTGCGCATGTGGCCACCGCCGACACAACCTCGGCGAGTGGCCGCGGCCAAGCGGGGCGGGCTACATGACCACACACTCGCCCTCGGCGTCCTTGCGTGTCGGACGGGCGCCCTTGCCCTTTGCGTTCTTGTTGCTGTTGAGCTCGGCGAGGCGCTGCATGGCGCGCTTGTTGTTTTGGCCTGGGTATGAGTAAGGGGAATGGGGAATGGGGTAATGAAAACCACACTCTGTGCCAGATGGGACAGTGGGTGGGGTCCTCCACGTCCCTGCCAGAACGCGAATAGGGCTCGCCTTTGACAGACTACAACAACCAAGGCAAGGGTTCGACTCACTCGCTGCACGCATGTACCACCGCTTGGCGAGCTCAATGTCCTGCTTGACGCCGATGCCAATCTCGGTGTAGTCTGTGGTCAGCGAGTGTCCAAAGGTGTGCGTGGCCACCACTGCGCAGTGATGACATGGTAGTCCACCTGCAGGCAGCACTGCAGGCCACTCGCCCATACTCACAGCCAACAGCATACTCTGCCTTGGCCAGGCCCTTGTTGGCAGCCTTGCGGCCCCAGAGATACGCCTCTGTATCCGACTGCTTGAGCACGCCCTCTGTGTGGGTGTCAGTACTGCCACGCACGTGCCAGTCGCTGTACCCACCACTGCCCGTGAGGTACCATCCACTAAGTGCGAGCTCTGCCTCTGCGTCGCCCTGCTCTGCCGCGCGCGTGTACCACGCAATGCTGCGGCGTGGATCGATGGGAAAGCCGAGGTTGCCAAACTCGTGGCAGCTGCCCATCTTGAACTGGCTGGGCGCGTACCCGAGCTGTGCCGACTGCGTGAGATACTCGCGCGCGAGCATGGGGTCGTGGGGAATGACGCCGTTTGTGCCGTTATTCTGGCGTTCATGCAGGAGGGCGAGCTCGTGCAGTGCGTGCGGATTGTCCTCGTCGGCCTGGCTGGCGGCGCGGCGGAGCCACACGAGCGCCTCGCGCGGGTTGCGCGGGTGGCCCATGATGCCGTTGAGCAGGATCAGGGCGAGCTTGTACATTGCCGCCGTGTCGCCGAGCGCTGCGGCCTTGCGGTAGAATAAGACGGAGCGGTTCGGGTCGCGCTTTGTGCCGGCGCCCATCTCGCAGCACACAGCCGCGCGGTACGTGGCCGCTGGGTGGTTGAGCTTGGACGCCATCAAGTAGAGATAGTAGGCGCGCTCGTGGTCGACCTGGAGTCCCAACTGGCCCGTGCCGTACAAGTTTGCCAGGAAAAACTGGGCGTCCGCATACGGTTCTTTGCCCTCTGCGAGCTTTTTAATGTTCCGCAAGCTCTCGGCCAGCAACGAGTCGCGGTACTTGCGTCCAGCGCGTGGGTCCCTCTCGCCAATCTTGTCCCCAATCTTCTTGGCCGCCTCAATGAGATATTTGGCAAAGCTAAACTGCGCCTCTGGATCCGGGTCCACCTTCATGCGGTTGCGGTAGTCGTCAACAAACTCGCGCGTGTACGGTGGTTTGCTCACGTCGATGGCGACGGCGCCGCCGCGTCGCCGCGTAGATGACGCGCCTACCGACTCGGTCGGCATCGCGCGCTGCTGTGGCATGGCAGGCGGCATGGACGGCGTGAGGGACGACAAGGACGAGAGCGACGCCGTCGACCGCGTCGTGTTGGTGCGCGCGAGGTTGGACATGCTCGCCTGCCGCGACGGAGGGCGCTGGGTCGGGGGCGGTCCCACACCGCCTGGCAAAGGAGGTGCTGGGCCTGAGCCGGGGGACTGCCCAGGACCGAGAAACTGTGTCCCTGGGGGCAAGCCGAGAAAGTCGGTGGCCGCGGTATAGTATGGGTTGGAATAGTCTTGGTGCACAGGAGGAGCAGGAGGCTGTTGGGCAAACTGGTTTGGGTTCGGAGGCCAGCCCGGCGGCGCTGACCCAGGTGGCCCCGGGGGCGCACCGGGTGCACCGGCCCACTGGGGTTGCCCAGGGGGTCCTCCTCCGTGATATGGCCGCTGGGGAGGCGGGTTTGGCGCGTACGCGCCCAGGCCCGAGTCAAGGCTATAGACACTGGCGGCGGGGTCGACCGGGCGCGGCGCATGCCCACCCGTCACCGAGCGGCCGCGGGGCGGTAATTGTCCCGGCGGCAACTGGTAATTGATCATGGTCGGCTGGCGCTGCACACCGCCTCCGCCTCCGCCCATCGGCGGCGGCGTCTGCGACGTGAGGCGGAGGTTTGCAAAGTCTGCACCGAGATCGTTGGGGTCCGAGCGGGGCCGACCGCGGTCGAAGCTCACTTGGCTGCCAGACGATAGGCGCTGAGAACCCACGGGCGGTCCCGAGGCCGCCCCGTAAGGCGCACCCCGCGCACCCGGACCCGGACCCGCACCCGGTGCGCCGTGGGGAGCCACGCCGCCGTACGCCCGTTGCGATTGGTAGTCGACCGGCGCATACGGCAAGCCGTCGGCGTGCGTCAGCTCAAACGACGGTCTCCCCGACCGCGGCATGGACAGGTCGCCCATGTCGGCCCCCAACGTGTCGGCGATCGCAGAGTCGTAAGATGGCGGCCCAGGCGGCGCGTCGTCCAGGTTCAAGTCGTTCAAGTCCGGGATGACTAAAGGCTCGGCTGGGCATGTCAGTGGGAGGGAGGGAGCGAGTGCGCGAGCCCGCGCAGCTAGGGACAGGGGTAGCACAAGTGTCACAATGTGATAATGTGAAGAGGGCGAGCGGTCGAGGTACCGCGAGTGCATGGGCGCGGGCTTCGGCGTGCTGCTGTAGTGTATCGAGCCAAGCGTGAAGCGTGTTCTCGGTGCTACCACGCGCCGCCGAGCTCACCTCTTCGGTCCGGACAGACTCTTGGCAACGCCCCGAGTACCCGCAGCACCTCGAATCCACGGCACTGTACCAACTCACCAAAGTCCTGAACATGTGCAGTCCCGTCAGGTAAGCCAGCGTGCTGTCCTAGCGCGGGGGATCCCATGCTCGCGGGCTGCGTCGACCCGTCGGCGGTATAGGGACGCCGTGGGGGGCGTGGTGGCCCGTCTTCCGGAGAGGACATTGCGGGGAGCGACTGCGACGGCTACAGTGCCGGGTGCCACGAGACGGGTTTCGAGTGCGTGCGGTCGTGACGGGCCAAAAGTCGCGAGGTGCTAGTCGGCGGTGGAGAGTGGGGGCAGCCGACTGGAGAACCGACACGGTCGAGATGGTGTGTGTGTGTGGGATTGAAGAGTGTGGGATGGATGTGAATGAAAGCCAGGAGGGAGGTTGTTGGTTGTTGAGGGCGGGCCACGGGGATGTAGCAAGGGCGGGGGTAGAGGTTAACTGGGTGGTGGTGGTGTCGACAGAGGCAGCCAGACCTGTAACACCATGGATGGATGCTCTCATTGCGCAGTCAAAGTAGTCGCTCCCTCCCTCCCTTGCTGCTCTCCCTGCGGCTGCCTCCCCTGCCTGCCTGCTGCCTGCCAGCTGCCTGCCTGCCTCTCTCTTGTCCCTTCGGCCCCGCAGCCCGCGGATTGCACGCACTCATTGCGCTTGCGCTCACTCAATGCCATGTGGCAGGCAGGCGGGCAGGCAGGCACAGCTCGCAACTCGCTCCGACAAAGGCACGCCATCATGTGATCACGTGATACGGACACTGTCCTCCGACGAGGCCGCGGACTCGACTCGCGACTCGAATCCAAAGTTAGTCGGTCAGTCACAATACAATACCGCGCCTGACCACACTGTTGTTCAGCTTCAACTAGCCGCCGCTCGTCACTCTCCACCTCCCACGACATTCCATTGCAGGCGACCAAAATGCCCCAGATCGTACGTCTTACAGAAGCTTACTGATCACTAACATGCAGCCTCTCAAGCCCTCGCTCGAGGAGCTCACTGCGCTCTTCCAAGACGGATCCTCTACACCGACAACACTGGCGCCGCCTGCCGCGACGGGCTTTGCACGGGGATCGGGAGTGGCTGCGTCGTCTGAGCATGTGGCGGACAAGCGCCCAAACCTGATCCCGGTCTTTGTCGACCTGCCGGCCGACCTGCTCACACCGGTCGCGGCCTACCTCAAGGTGTCCAAGGGGAGCAAGCACTCGTTCTTGCTGGAGAGTATCACGGGCGGGGAGAACCTCGCGCGGTATTCGTTTGTGGGTGCGGACCCGATCAAGACGTTTCGGACCGGTGAGGGGTTTGACGTCGAGGGCGACCCGCTCGTGGCGCTCGAGGCCGAGCTCGAGCCGTACCGGTACGCGCAGCTCGACGCTGTGCCGACGTTTACGGGCGGGGCAGTCGGGTTTATCACATACGACTCGATTGTGCACTTTGAGCCCGTGACCAAGCCTGCTACGCCGCCGCGCAACCCGATCCCAGGCTTGCCCGAGGCGTTTTTCATGATTGCCAACACGATTGTCATCTTTGATCACATTTTCCAGACGTGCAAGATTGTGAGCCACGTCTACCTGCCCGACGGCGAGGGGAGCGCCGCCGAGCGCCTGCCACAGCTGTACAAGGAGGCCGGGGAGCGGATTGCGGCGATCCGCGCAAAGCTCGAGGCGCCCGACGTGCCGCTCCCGCCCCAGGGCCCGATTACGCTCGGCAACGAGGCGGTCAGCAACGTCGGCAAAGCCGGGTACGAAGGGTTTGTGACAAAGCTCAAGGAGCACATTGTCAAGGGCGACATTATCCAGGCCGTCCCCTCGCAGCGCCTCGCGCGCAAGACCGACCTGCACCCGTTCAACGTCTACCGCCACCTGCGCCGATTGAACCCGTCCCCTTACATGTTTTACCTGGACTGCGGCGATGTCCAGCTCGTCGGCGCGTCCCCAGAGACATTGTGCAAGGTGTCCAACCGCAAAGTGTACAACCACGCGATCGCCGGCACAGTCAAGCGCGGCGCCAATGCGGCCGAGGACGCCAAACTCGGCGCCGAGCTCCTCGCGTCCGACAAGGACCGCGCAGAGCACATTATGCTCGTCGACCTCGCGCGCAACGACGTCAACCGCGTCTGCAAACCAGAGACGGTCAATGTCGACGAGCTCATGAGTCTGGAAAAGTTTTCACACGTCATCCACCTCACGTCCCAAATCTCGGGCATGCTCCGTGACGACCAGAGCCGCTTTGACGCATTCCGCTCCATCTTCCCCGCAGGCACCGTCTCGGGCGCACCCAAAGTCAAGGCCATCCAGCTCGTCGCAGGCCTCGAGCAGGAGCGCCGCGGCGTCTATGCCGGCGCCGTCGGCCGCTTCGACTTTGACCGCAACAATCTCGACACGTGCATCGCCATCCGCACAATGACATTCAAGGACGGCACAGTCTATCTCCAGGCGGGAGGCGGCATCGTCTTTGACTCGGTCGAGGAGGATGAGGTGAGCCACGACCCCCGGTCAACAGGGTAGGCAGCATTTGCTAACACACCACAGTACACCGAGACAATCAACAAGCTCGGAAGTAATGTCAATGCGCTCAAAAATGCTGAAGAGTATTACTATTACCAGCAAAAGGCACAAGAAGTTTAGACGGCATGCGACATTCATCATTCGCGAGGTAGAGCTATGCATTGTTGCATTGTCATCGTTTGTGCAATGGGCCTCGGACGTATCAGAAGTGTGCATTTGTCTTGCTGTTGTCGTCGGGTCTGTGGTCCCGTCTTCGGGCACTACATGTGTGCACTGAGCTCTGGTTTTTGGTTTCTGTCATGCCTGGTCCCGTGCTCGACGCGTCTCTGCCTCTCTGCCTCTCTGCCTCTCTGCCTCTCTGCCTCTCTGCCTCTCTGCCTCTCTGCCTCTCTGCCTCTCTGCCTCTCT